>JANHAO010015230.1:0-14961 GCA_026873985.1 Saraca asoca | reverse complement strand
GTAAGTTTCATGCTCCCTTGTATTTATTATTTGAAACCTCTACACAAAGGGAATTCCGGGGAGAAGGGTTCGGCCAGTAAGGGTTGTCTGCTGAAATTTTTTTTTGAAATTTCCCCTCTTTGGCCGGACCCGTTCTTACACTATCAATATAAGGAAATAAAATTGTACTATGACTAACAGTTATAACTTTTGATATAGTGATAAGAGCTTGACCTTAAAATAAATTTGATGAAATCACCCATATAAATGTGGAATAAGGCCACTCTCATGAGATTTATGGCAAAATCTTGAGAGCATTCATAAATCATGGAGCATTCACATAAAATGACACTGTATAGTATAGAACTATTATGAAAGGTGTAATATAATCAAGGAGAATATTAACCTATAGTAAGAATTATCTGTTTATAAAAACTATACATGTAATTATATAAATTATATCTCATTCTTTTTAGATTGCATTGATCAACTAAAAGATATTATATCAATGTATTTATAGTTATGTTTGATAATTTAGATACGCTCTTATTTTTATCATCAAAATTTTTGAAATACGAGAATTATTGTAAAATATTTGATATTTTCCAAAATTTTTATATTCTATGTTTTTTTGCTCAAATTAAATTATGATATCTTTAAATATATTTTAATTATTATTTCGAATGGATAATTAATATTTATATCAATTTAACTAATTATTTGGAACTTACAATGCTTCCCCTCCCCCCCCCCCCGGATATAGCTATTTTAAAATTATTAAAATGATCAAATTTGCAATGAAATGGTTTTTATGAATAGTTAGATTTTCAATAAATTTATATTTTTTCTTATAAATTATCTTTTTCGGAAAACATTGACACAACAAATAATTAGATAATTCTGTGGGAAATTTGATTTTTTAAGAAATTGAGTATTTTTATTATTATTTTTTAATAAAAATATCAAATAAAAAATTTAAATCTTAATATAGAAAAAATAGTATAACAATAAAAACACTTAGTCTCCCGATTAAAATCCTTATAAAATTACCCCAGACAACTATCATACTTCTCTTCCTTCTTTGATACAATCGTTGGTTCTCGTCACCCTTCACTTGTTACATCTTCTCCTGTTTCGAGAGTACGGGCAAAATTGAAGAATTTGTGGAATCTCCAAGATTACCATCCCAAATCTTTATAAATCGACCACATAAATAATCCTTAAAAATAATGTTATTTATATCGTAGCCTTCAACCACAACGACTGCCTAAAAGATATTTATTGTCCATACGATCATTGCTTAGTGGCTCTGTAAAGAAAGAATCATACTATATTTATAATTTTTTTCACATTTTTAATTATATTTTATAGCAACACCTATTGTTTTATTATTAATCTGTAATATCCACGACCATAATTAATAATCACTTTTGGTTATGTACAGTTTTATTATTTATATTCTTTTAAAGATATTTTAAAATTATTTTTTTCAAATTATGAAACATAATTTTATTAATGTAACGGTAAATGTATCAAGCGTTTTCCAAGATGATATCTAACTCAAGGCCACGGTGGTTGCCTGACTTGGATCACTCGCCAGAGTACGGCAATCATCGTAGCTTTTTTGCAAAACAATTTGCACAGTATGAACTTGTCTCTTCACTATTTTTGTTGAGCTGACCAGTCGTCTTGGTCTTTTGCGGTGGCTGTTGCTTTTGAGGGTAACCAAACCTAATGGACCTTTTTCAGCCTTTGAAAGATCGTTCAATCCGTCTTTACTGTCTCCAAGTATGGTCTTTTTAACCACTGCACCCCGTACCTTCAACCACCCCAGTTGTGTTTCACACTGCAGTCCAATCAAACAAAGTCAGCAAAAACACGTCCAAGTCACATTTATTTATATATAAAAATATAAACAATCTTTTTTAATAGTAATTTTATTGACTGTATGAAGTCATATTTTTAACGTGACGTTAGAGTAATTATTTATAATTAATACACTAATTTTAGTTATAGAGTAACCAATCTATCAAATTACCGGTTGATTATGAAAAAAACATTAAACTCAATTCTGTTTAAGAATATTGACTTGGATACGTTTAAATTAAATGTATATGTTTTATATTTATAATAACAGAAAGGAAAAAAAATTCTTTTTTTTCTTTGAGGGATTAGATTTTATATCCATTAACTTTAAAAATTTATAGTTAAAATTTTAAATTATGGAAAATTTTATAATTAACCTCCATTTTTTCTTTGGGAATCTTATAATCTTATACCTGTTGCGAAGTTAAAATATATAGAGTAATTTGAATTTAAATTGAGTCATATGGTTCAATGTACGGATGCAATGTAATTACTTACTTGACTAACCCCCTACTTGGTACAAGAAAAAAAAAAAGTGTTGATGCCGAAATTTGGTTGAGGTTCCAAACTCCGGTCAATGGGGGGATTCTTCAAGACCTCTGACCTGTTCTAGCTGGGTTAATGTGTGGGTGTCCAGGCTGATTGACTGGGTTAGCCAAAGAAGAGGGTAATAAAAAGAACACGGGATTTTACGTGGTTCGGCCAAATCCAGAATTACTGGACCTTATGTCCACGGTAGAGACTTCTCTATTATGATATCCAAGAATATTTCTCCCGACCCTCCTTTAGGTCCCTTTTCTCTCCTCTCCCCCCTCTGCTAACAATATCATCCTATTTATAGAGGGAGGATGGGTTCTGATTATTTATTACAAGCTACAGTGGTGTCATATCAAATAAACAAGTGTAGACAGTGAAAAGACTCCTTTTCGGCCAGTAGGCTTGTGGAAGCAGGCTTAGGCCGACATATAGGTTTTCAGCTGTCACTGCGTCAGGTAAGACGTCATGTTGTCCCAAGTGAGGGCTTCATAGGTCTGGGGTAGTCGTGAGAGTCGCGAGTACAACGGTCGCGGGGCTGATCTTCGAACCTTCTGCCCGCCGAGTCATACTGTCGCCGAGGGATAAGCGCTCATGGCTCCCATTGTCGTTTACGATGCGGTACCGTGAGACTTCCTCTCGAGGATTCATCATCGTTGCCCCCTGTGGACTCGTTCTCGCAGAGTCGCATTTTTCAGTATATAACAAAAAGGAAGAAAGAAAATGAAAGAAAAGAAAATAATTTATAATTTTTTTATTTTATTAGGTAGAAAATAAGAGAAAAAAAGGGAAAAGAAAATGATTATTACGAATCAATACATGAATCGATTCATACAGGAATCAATTCCTAAAGGCCTGTTTCGAAAAATTATTTTCATCAAAGGTTAGTAATTTTTGTGAATTGATTCATAGATTTATAGCCATTCTAAGAAATGATTCAGCTGCCATATTCATATTTTCCAAACTTAACAGATGAATGGATTAGCCAGCATACTTTTGCAACAGGTTTGATAACATACCCTTGCTTCGCAAAAAATGTATATATATCTATAAACTTAGAAAGAAATTCGAATGTAAATATATCAAATTACACAGAATAACACGAAAACTCCAAGTCCAACGGATCCAATGAAGGAGCTCAATAAGTGAAAAAGGTTCAACCAGGCAATACAGCCTCATCATCGAATTGATTCATTCCATCTTGACCGATTTGGTCATGCGCAAAGCTGAGTCAAAGCAAAAATAAACTTAGTGAAATAGGCAAAAAATTTGAAGATGTTGAATAAGACAATCAAAAAAAGCGACAGTCACACATTCCAGAGGAAACCAAATAATAAATCAAGCTGTATTGTCTCAGATCTATATTGTTTCACCTTTATGCCAGAACTATTCCTTGATGACTAATGCAGACCGATCTTCTGGTCTTGAATTGATTCGTTGATGAGGTAGAGCTGAGTCACAGCCAAAATCCTTTACTTGCTGAGCAAGATCAGTAGCTTCGAAGGCTGAACTATGTCGAGGCGAACCTTTTGCTGGTGAAATGAGAAAAAACGAATAGATTCAGAGGAAAGCCTTGCAGATTTGACTTGCAGATCTCCCTTTTGCTTCAAAATGTTGTGCTTGAAGATGGTTTCTCTATAGTACATGGTTTTCCACTTGTTTTCTGCTTAAGGTTGGGCAGAAAATTTTGCCCATAGGTCCCATAACACTTTTTCCATTACATTTTTTTCTCCCTTTTTTCTTTCCTCTACCAAGCATAAGTAAACAGTATTTTCCTGCCTTCTTTTCTACAACAATTTTCCTTCTTCCCAATTTCCACTCAAACAAGCAAATGATAAATCTTTAGGACATTGAACTCTGCTCTACATTAATGAAATTACATTACCTCTGTACAATTTTAAAATTTATTCGACCTTCTTTTTAAATATAAAATGACGTTATACTTAAATTTAAAAATTTTATAAAAAATATAAGGATAAAAGATTATACAATTTAAATTTGTTAATATGAAATATTTGACGTACGCTATGATTAAATATGTTTTGATTAAAGTTAAAATGTTAAAGTATGATAATGGACAATTTAACTTTTTATGTGTCATGAGTATTTTTGGAGCAATACAAAATAGGCTAGCAAAAGCCCAATAAGAGACGAGTCCAACCAGAGAAGGGATAAATCATCCAAAAACTAAGGACGCTTAATAGAGGCGTTAGCTCATCAGCCGCAGGCTCGGGAAGTGAAATGAGGCCAAGGTGGCAACCCCAACTCATTGAGGATGGGATCCAGCTCGTCAATTTAAGCACATTACCTTAGCCCTCTTCTAGGAGGCTTATCGTGATTGAACCCAAGATCAGGACCAACTAGCACAACCAATAGATCGCCCAGCGTGAGCTCAGATCGCTAAATGAATGATACAATCGTAGATATGAAACTCTAAGGTCTAGTCAGCATCCAAAAGCATATATTTCCAACCGACAAGTCAGCCCTAAAATTGACATATCAACCCCCAACAGTCAGACAGTAATTTACCTAGCATTTATTACCTGATATGGCGGACAAGATAGATTTACAATTTATCAAATTGCCTTTGTAACTCCTCTTGCCTCTATAATAGAGAGAGATTCATTGTAAAAGGGTGTGAAGAAAAATACATGTGAAAACTTGGCCAAAATAGTGAGAATACTTGTATTGTTGCTCTACTAGTCTGAACAGAGAAACAATCACATAAAAGCAAATATAAACCACTGTGGACATAAGGGTCTTATTAACTTTAGCTGAACCATAATAAAAAGCTTCTGGTGCTCCTTGTTCTTCCTCTTTTTCAATTTCTTCTTTCCATATTCATACTCTCCATCTGCAATTTGGGTGTTCATTGAACTTTTCCTATTAATTGAATTTTATCGTCAATATTTTGGCACTAGAGGAAAGGCCCCACTTGCACTCTCTCTTTTTTTGATACACTGTACAACCGCAATGGCAAAGGAAGAACCATCAGGAGCACTGACGTTGCTATTGGCCAACTTGAAGGTCATGTATAGCAACAATAGGAAGTGTTACTGGTTAGATACTTAGTCCTCCCTATAGTAGGTACCCCTGTTGCCCCCATAACAGGTGCTGCTGCTAGCATGGCTCCTTTGGCCCCTCATCAACCTGTTACTTTTGGGACTAACAGAGCGCAAGCATGGCACCAACATTAGGTGGCACTTGAAAATACGATAAAGGAGTTGGCTAACATGGTGAAAGCACTAGCACAAGCACAGGCCCAAGGCGTATAGAGACAAGTTGAGGTCATTGCACCCAGATAAGAGCTCCGACAACTAGGAGCTCAGATGGAGAGGCTTGTCAGAGCAAAACGTTAGTGACCTGATTTAGTTCACTCATCCAATTCGTGACTAAGGTTGGAAGTCTATTAAGCTCGTAAAGATAATGGAAGAGATGATCCATGACATGAGAGCTTGCATCGAGAAGGAAGCTTGAATAGGATCGATTATGGAAGTAGATCATATCACTACTCACCAAGTTATGAGCACAGTAGAAGGCGTAAAGCCTCATATCATTATTCCTATCGCTAGGGAAGTGACATGAGTCATTGAACCACCAACCATCGGTCTAAAACATAAGACCCGGTGATCGAAGAGCTGTTTTAAAGAGTACAACAACTTGAAAAATGACCTGTGACTCAGGGCAGTCAAGATCGTTATGAGAAAATGACACTATTCATTAAGGAGATCAAGATAGAGCCTCTTCCCCATAGGTTTAAGGTCTCCAACATCTCATAGTATAATAGGGACAGCGACTCGTACAACTATCTAGACGCGTTCAATGTCTAGATGGATTTATAGACCACCAATCCCTTAGTAAAATGTCATGTTTTTCCCACCACCTTTAGAAAGATACCTCAGATATAGCTCAGGAGTCTTCCAGCTCATAACATTAGTTGTTAAGAAGAATGCCAGAGAAGGTTCCTTAACCAGTACAAGGTGCTACAGAGGCAACTCGCACCATCCTGTCATCTCGCAACAGTCTTTCAACAGAAAGATGAATCATTGAAAAACTACATCACCTGGTTCAGACATGAGGTCAGCAGCGTAGAAAATCCCTCAGATGAAAGCATCTTCACAGTGATCTTAGCTGGACTTCGGAAGGATGGCAAGCTTTATGATAGTGTATACAAGTCTCTAATAAGGGACTTGAGCGAATTTTATAAGTGAGCTGCCAAGGAAATTAGGTGAAAAGAGACTTTGGGTCCGAAGAAGCTTAACCAGAAGAGTGAAGTGAGTGGCTTGAGCTAGAGCAAAAAGAGATGCAATGGCGAGAATAATAGAGAAAATCAAAAGGATGGCTCTAGTGCCTAGGCTGCAAAAAAGGCCAAGGGTGAGCGACCTCTACGCCTACAGCATCTTGTCTGATACTCTGTACAAGATCTTTGCAATCGAAAGGGATAAAGAGGACTTCAGAAAGCCCAGGCCCATAAAGGCTCCTTTTGAGCGTAGGAACGGGAATAAGTTTTGTTTCTACCACAATAAAATTGGGCATAATACTTCAAAGTGCTGGGTGCTCAAAGACACAATTGAGGATCTCATTAAGAGAGGTCGCTTAAGGGACTACGTGATGCGACCTTTAGGATAGTAACCTCCACAACCCTAGGAACCTTTACAGCATTAGCGCCAATAAACTCCCGAACATGAGGAGGCACTTTTGGTGAGGACTATATTCACCATCCATGGTGGACTTCACATTGTTGGAGCCTCAAAAAGGTTGCATGAACGATATATGTGCGGGGCAAGACATGTTCTGCTTACAAAGTATGATGAAGCTAAAAGAGCAGTGAAAAAGGCTAGGACGAGCTTTAATTGCATCACCTTTACTAGTGACAATGCTTGAGGGATACATTCTCCACACAGTGACACATTGGTCATTTGAGCCAGAATTTGTAATGCCAAGATGCGAAGAATCATGATCAACACAAGTAGCTCAGTAAACGTGATGTACAAGCAATATTTTGACCAAATGGGCATAAGCCCCAACTAGCTTAAGCCTTCCCCAGAGCCTCTTTTTGGCTTTACAGGAGATGCAATAATTCCAATAGGCTAAATCAAGCTTCCAATCACCCTCGGGGACTCAGGCTGCCAGGCCATTGCTCTGGTTGATTTCTTGATTATCGACTTTCCTTCTGCATATAACGCGGTGTTAGGACGACCAGTGATGAATGACCTAGATATGGTTATATCTCCCAAAATGCTCACCATCAAATTCCCAACGCTTTACAGAGTTGGATGTGTATGGGGAGAATAACAAGTGGCCCGACATTATTATAAAGATGTAGTTGAAATGGGGGCAAGAGGAAAAAAGATTGATATGATTTTCATAGGAGAGCCATGACCTACGAGCTTAACTGAGGTTAGCTATGAGCTGGATCCTCATGAAGTAGATTTTGAAAAGGCGACCGGCTCGATAGAAGAACTCAAGGATGTTCAAGTCAGCAAGGTAGACACTGAAGGATGCCTCAAACTAGACAAGAATCTATCCCCAAACATGAAGGCGGAGCTAACTAATTTTCTTAAAGTAAACCTTGGCGTTTTCGCTTGGAATCATAAAAACATGACCGAAATTGATCTAAAGGTCATGTCACACAAGTTGAACATTAATCCTCGTTATCAGCTAGTTCGCCAGAAGCAAAGGCCAATGATCATTGAATGATACACAACTTTAAAAAAGGAAGTGGATAAACTTTTGGCTAACAAGTTTATTTGGGAAGCTTGTTAGCTGACCTGGGTAGCCAATCCTATGTTGGCCAAGAAAAAGAATAGGAAACGGAGAACCTATATTAATTTCACTAACCTCAATAAGGTATGCCCAAAGGATAGCTTCCCCTTGTTGTGAATTGATTAACTTGTGGATGCGACAGCAGGCCATCAACTCCTCAGCTTCATTGATGCCTACTCGGGGTACAATCAGATCCCCATGGACACTCGAGATGAGGAACACACATCCTTTATCACTGATCGTGACCTGTATTGCTACAAAATGATGCCCTTTGAACTGAAAAATGCTAGGGTAACCTATCAACTATTGGTGAATATGATGTTTAAATATCATATTGGAAAAACTATAGAGGTGTACATATATGCAATGGCGGTGAAGTTTGAGTAGGTCGCTAACCATGTCCGAGATCCGGGGGAGATGTTTCAAATTCTGAAAAGGTATCGAATGAAGCTGAATCCATATAAATTTGCATTCGGAGTTGCCTCCAGAAAATTCCTTAGATTCATGGTGAATAGCAGCGGAATTGAGGCGAATCCAGAGAAAATCAAAGCCCTCATGGATATGAGATCCCCAACTGGGGCCAAGGACGTGCAAAGCTTGAATAGCTAGGTTGCGACGAATGACAACTATAGAAGCTTTAGATTTCAAATGGAAAATGAAAGGGGGAAAGGTTTCTCCTTGGTTATATCACATACTATCTTACTGTTGGATCTGGGAACCCATCAGATACCCATAATCTAACGGTTCAATGGGTGCCAGTAATAAGTTATCGCCAACCTGACAAGAAACATTCACTAATGACTGAAACCCAAGAGTTGTGGATAGAATGAGTAGAAGTACGACAAGCAACCCATAAGATCGCAGATCGCAAGCGGCAAACTAAAGCTTCCAATCTTATGCTGACTAAAGCGCATTCGTGCAACCTATTGAGGCATCTGTGCTAGTTGACGTGCATCCATTCGACCTACCTGGGCACCTAATCTTGTACTGATTGAGGCACATCCGTGTGACCTACCGAGGCACCCATGCTAGCTGAGGTGTATCCGTGCAACCTACCTGGGCACCTGATCTTGTGTTGACTGAGGCACATTTGTGAGACCTACTGGGGCACCTGTGCTAGTTGAGGCATAGCCATGCAACCTACCTAGGCATTCGTGCTAGCTGAAGCACATCCGTGCAACCTACCTAGGCGCCCTATCTCGCACTAACTTTGGTGCTCAAGCACTCCGGTGCTTAAACTTGCTACCAGCTAAGGCATTATGGTGCTTGAATTCATTATCAACTGGGACGAACAAATATGATTGATTGGTCATTCAGCATGGCGCATATCCTTTTAAGTCATAATTTACTGGTTGAAGCACATTTTATATTAATTTAATCTATACTATCTGAGGTTGATTGACCTATCTGACATTTATTTTATCTAACGCTTATCAAGTTGTGGTTTGCAGGAAATTATTTATGTTACCAATTGCAACATACTAAACCACCAATATGACATGCTAGGGAAAAAGCAAGAATATTGCACAAAGTTTCATTACAAACCTCGACGAGGTGAATTTACATGAAGATTCAATGGTACAAATCAAAGTAAGCCTACAACTACCATATTCTGAGAGCAAAGGCCTGAATTCCAACAAGCTGGAGGCCACGAGCAAGCCAAACTGCCCTGGCTTCTTTTTCTTTTCCTCCTCCCAAGCTAAAAGCTCCTCCCTCAGCCTCGTAACTCCAGGGTGCTTAGAGGAACCGAATAGTTAACTCACTATGCAAGGAGGCCAAAGGACAATGGGGAAAAAGCTATATTACTCAATATAACCAATGGGGAGGATACGGAGAAAGGTAACAAACTTCCTAGGATCCTCAAAGAGGAATTGTCTATAAGAGCTTTCTATAACAAAACTTCCCAGGACCCCTAAAGAAGAATGGTCGTAACAAGCCATGCACACTTCTTAGTACTTCACCAAAAGGCCAGACCATCAGAAATATGAGGGGCTCAATCAATACACTCATCATGTCATTTTGTGGAAGAAAAGGAAGGTCTCTTACACCTTATATAGACCAATCTGGCTTCACCAAAGAGTCCGGAGACTATTCAGCTGTTCTTGATCGAATGATCTGGCAAAAAGCAAGATTGTCATGCCAACAGCTATAAAAAAAATGCACACCAAATGCTTAGCCAGATGAAGTAGTAAGACAAGAAGTTTGAAATGACAATATAGCATACTGCAACTGAGAGACTTGACAACACTGCAAACTGCAAGAAAAGACTTTGCCAGCAAACTACGACTCCCAGTCTATAAAGCGAATTAAGAGTTGGGGGGCTAATATTGTAGGTATTTTTGGAGTAATACAAAATGGGCTGGCAAAAGTCCTACAAGAGACGAGTCCAACCAGAGAAGGCCTAAATCATCCAAAAATTGAGGTCGTCCAGTAAAGGCGTTAGCTCGTTAGCCACAGGCTTGGGATGCGAAACGAGGCCAAGGTGGTAATCCTAACTCGTTGAAGATGGGATCCAGGTTGTCAGTCGAAGCACACTACCTTAGCCCTCTTCCAGAAGGCTCATCATGAGTGAACCTGAGGATAGGACCAACTAGCACAACCAACAGATCGCCCAGCACAAGCTTAGGTCACTAAATGAATGATCCAAACATTGGTACAAAACTCTAAGGTCTAGTCAGTATCCAGAGGCATATATTTTTAACTGACAGATCAATCCCCAAAACTGACACATCAACCCTCGACAATCAGACGGTGATTTATTGCCCGATATAACGAACAAGATAGATTTACGATTTATCAAATTACCTTTGTAGCCCCTCCTACCTCTATAAATAGAGGGGAGATTCATTGTAAAAGGGTGTGAAAAAAAAAATACATGCAGAAACTCTGCCAAAATAGTGAGAATACTTGTATAGTTGCTCTGCTAGTCTGAACAGAGAAACAACCGCACAAAAACAAATATAAACCACCGTGGATGTAAGGGTTACACTAACTTTAACCGAATCATGATAAAAAGCTTCAAGTGCCCTTTGTTCTTGCTCTCTTTCAATCTCTTCTTTCCATATTCATACTTTCCATCTGCAATTTGGGTGTTCATTGAACTTTTCCTATTAATCAGATTTTGCCGTGAGCATTATGTAAGTGTAATAATTTTTTAGTCGATTGAATTTAATAAAAATATATCTTTATTATAAAATACTGAGAATATCTTATATTGATTAATTAATTAAATTTATAATCATTTTTTATTAATAAAAATTTCAAATTGGATTTTAGTATAATAATTTTTTATTTTAAAGAAAGTCTAAATAAATTTTATAACTAAAAAAAGATTTGTGTAATTTTATTATATCTCAAGACAGGTCAAAATAATTTTTTCAAACTTTAATCACGACCAAAAATAAAAATCATCCACGCCAATAGACAGTGGATGGTTTGGTGGTTCAAGGGAAGAATGAGAATATGATCCTATATTATATATTTTCCACATTTGATTTTAAATTCATTAGGATTGAGACTCTGATTGCATTGAAATATTATGAATTTCAAAAAGGAGTGTTTTCACGAGCTTCGCAAACATTTTGAATGACACACCTGCAAGGAATCACAATGGCAACTGTTAATACCCTGAACATATTAGTCATAAAAGACTACAACGCACATATAATTTTATATTTCATTGTAATTACTATCCCTTACAATTACGATATCTATTATAATTATAATATTATAATCGCAATATGTGTTAGAATTTACAATTTAAAACTATATTCTAATTACTTATGTGAAATTGAAGATGGTGGAATCTAGCTGTACTTTTGATGATAAATGCCAAAAACCTAGGCCCCAATTAAAATAACTAGATAAGTTATCTCGGAGATTGGAGAATCCAAATCTATCTACAAACAACGCGCTTGTTGTCCTCCACGGACATCTTTCCAAAGTGCACGCATCACTGCATTTTCAAAGTTCATGACCTCCATTTTGGTCCTCACGTGCCATTTTATTTTTCAAAAGAAAGCGATAGAAAGTTCACCCATTTTTCAACTGTGCCTATGCATACTTCCGACTTTTGAAATCTCAGCGTGGAAAAGGCGTTGGTGGTTAGTTTTTAAGTGGGAGGGAAAATCTCACAATTTGAACTAATGTTTTGAGTTGAAAAGACTCAATAACACCTCTCATTGGTTTGGGAGCCTGATGTAAGACAAAGCAATCGACATCAAAGAGGAAATAAATTGGATGTTTTTAGGATTTTTATAATTTTCTTTAAAAAAGCTTTTAATTTTAAAAAATTATGAGATGATTTTAATTCAAATAAATCATAAGACAGTTTAACGAAAATGTCTATATACAAGATATAACAAATCAAAACACTTATATAATACAACTCATTCAATCATGCATAGGTGTCAAGGTTAATAGCTCTTCTAATAAACTCATGGCACACTTAAATAGATAAATTGGACGTTATGTATTTTGTCACTTATACAACTGTAATCCTAAGTGCAATATATCCATAGACAAACATGAGCATGTATTGAAGTATCTATGTATATTGAGTCTCAAAGAAAGCTCTATATAAACCACCTCTGATATACATCAAGAAGGGATTTTTTGAATAGGGAGAGAAATAATTCTATTTTATTAATATATGCCTCAGTACATAATTTCAACTATATATATGGAGCCTCTAAACTACCATATTTTGATCTCTAACCTATACCACAGTACCTATTTGGGTTACCAATACGATTCCTAAAAAGCATTCTAAGTCAAAGCTTTTCTAATAGAAGTAGACATACTTTTTTTATGCTAACTTAAGGACTTTTTTTATAACCCAATAGGGAATATATACATTATCTCATATGAGTGTGAAAATAAAAAATACAAAGATCCTAACCATATGCTTTTCTACTTGCATTAGACAAACGATTCGTGTTAAAAATACACAGATGCCCCAAAACAGAAAATAAGGAAAAAATAAAATACAAGTGAATTTGCTTCCAAATTCATACTACATAACTTTTTCTTCATATTTGATTTTTATGCAAAATTTCATAAAAATTGAGTATGTTTGCCTACTAAGTTAGTTCATAAGGTTAGCTTGTGGCAACAAGCAATGCATTAAGAAACATATATATAAATAGATACCATTCTTTCAACCATTTAAACATCTAAGCAATAGAATAAATATTGAAACTTCATATATCCAACAATTTTCATCAACAAAAATAGAGGATGTCTATCTTTCAAATGTTCAACATCAGGGAACCACTAAATCAACAATTTCAACAATATTTTTCAAGCAATTTAAAGTTCACAACCCTAGTTAACCAATATCAACAAGAACAAGATAATCAACATAATATAAATTGTTAGAATATAAGGAGAGTGAGAAAGAGAAATCAAACTCAAGATTTATATTGATTCCCTTTCAAAGATCTGATCAAAGGTATACATTCACTTTTTAAGTTTTACGAACTCAGGCTACTTTTTACACTATCCATCCAAGTTTCAACTGACACTTGAAAAAAATTTACAATCTTTTTGCTTTTTCTTGAGCAAACAACTCTTTACAACGGATACATCACCCTGTCAAAAAAATTCTAAGGGGCACTTCACCTCCTCAAAGAATTTTTAAGGGCTACCTCACCCTCTTAATCAAATCCTAAGGGATATCTCACATTTAAAGTGTTTGTTAAAGGGATACCTCACCCATTATAGTTGGATATAGATATAAGATGAATAACAATTCAAACAAACTCTCTCAATAATAGATAAAATGAATGAAACACTTAGAATAGAATAACTTCACAATAAATAGCACAAATTTAGATTTTGAGGATAGAAAGAGTAATGGTTGATAAACTATAAAGTTCAGACTCTTTATTTGTTGTATTTGATGATTCTTAACTTCTATAAGAAGCATATAATGTTTTATAGCCATCTGAAGTACTTTTAGATGAAAACTAACCATTATAATTCAAACTTATAACAAAGGAATCAATTTTCATCAATTCTAGAGTTAGGAATCGATTCTAGAATTGATTCCTATTGAAATGCCAATTTTCTATCTAATAGGATCAATTCCAGAATGATTCCCAAAGATAGGATTGTAGGCTCAATTTTAACAAGTTATAACTTATTCATTTCAAGCCCATTTTAAGCAAAAAAAAAAAAAAAACTATCATTAGAAAGCTATTTGAGTTTACCTTCAAATGAAACTGGTTTCATGCTCATATCTTAAGTAGTTTTTAAGATATCATAAAAATAATTAGCAAATGCCAGAAAGATTGGATTGTGAAATTTTGATTTTTAAACTAAAATTAAAAAAGTTATGACTCTTTCATTGCTTAATTATTTTAAGCAAATGATGAAAAATTGATGAGTTTATTTTCATTTGAAACAATTTCACAATGAAATCATATGTATTTTATAAGATACTATAACACCCCGAATTTTTCTAAAGTTACTTTTAATAATAAAATAACTTTTCAAGGAAAAAAAATCCAAAAGGTGAATTGAAATTTTCGAGAAATTTTCTAAAGTTAATTTCTCAAGCCACTTCTTCACTATCTATTCAAGTTTTAACTAGCATTTGAAGAAGTTTTACAGTCTTTGCTTCTCTTTGGGCAAAGCATTCTTTATAAGAGATATCTCACCTTCTCAAATAATTTTTAAGGGTTACTTTACCCTTTCAAAGAATTTCTAAAGGATATCTCACCCTCTTAATGTTAGTCTGGATGGGTGCCCTAGACCAATTTGATTGAGTTCTATTGCATCCTAGACTATACATTCTGTGAATTGGATATAAAG
>JANHAO010015229.1:0-15088 GCA_026873985.1 Saraca asoca | reverse complement strand
ATATAAAAATATAATTTTTAGATAGACAAATCTGGACAACACAAACCAAAAAAAAAAAAATACAAATAAAAAATAAAAAAAGAGAGAGAGAGAGAGAGAGAGAGAGAGAGAGAGAGAGAGAGAGAGAGAGAGAGAGAGAGAGGAAGAATAGGGAGATACCAAATATTTTTAATGTGGTTTAGCTAAAGTTAGTTTGACCCCTATGTCCATGGCCTTTATTACTCTTTGCTGAATGTTTTGTATCTGATGATCGATTGTGTCATGTATAATGATTTCATCCCCTTTTATAATGGTTAAGGGTTACAATTTGGATGTAAATCAATAACAAATAAGTATCATGACTTGATTAGAATTACCTAATGAATAAGGATTAATGGTTATAATGGATTCCCATTAAAATAGGAAATGAGTTGCGAGCTAGGCCCTGTTCCCAATAACCTAAGGTTACTACTCTGACCTTTGTTGACTACGATCTGAATTCATGTTTGGCAACCTAATGCCTTGGTCTAGCGACCCTAATCCTGGATGAACAGGGCCCTTATCAACTGGAATTGTCCATTGAGCTTTTACCAGCCCATTTGTATGATAACGAAAATTACCCATAACAGCATTAATTATACAAGAAAGGTTATAGTTTGAGTACTTTATTCAATACAAAACAATATGAATTTATTAGAATGTAAAAGTTAGTCCTCATGGTGATATTGTGGAATGTACAAATATATACTCTATTCAAGATTAAAGATTTATAGTATTTTTTTAGCTCATAATAATGTTTAGTTCATGTAAGTTTTGAACTATCAACTCCAATAAGATTGTTTACCATTTAGTATTGCTTCTGTCAACGAGGGATAATGATATTTGATATTTTAAAATGATTGCTTTCTATTTTGAAATGTAGTAAACTTTGGCCATAACCTAATAGAGGAGTGAATGATTTTGATGATTTCTATTATGAAGCTGAAGATAAATTGAAATTTCATCCTCATCCATTTTTACTGTGGTATTTAAACTTTTTTATTCAAATATTCAGTGATTTTTAGTGTAATGTTTAAGTCAATGAGAAATTATCTTTGTTGTACTAAAATCAAGGACTTTGATGATTTATTGATTTATAATAATGATTTTCTACTTCATTTAGTTTTCATCCTCTTAATTGAATAGTTAAGAAGATCAGAATGCCAATAGACACTCTTGAAGCTGTTTTTACTGTGTTTGTAGTTTTTTTAGGACACCTTTTTTCAAACCAAGTTTTAGGTGGAAATAGGTAAATTGATTTTGTTAGTAAGCACCTTCTTGATCTTGCTCTCAATGTGATGATGTATTTAAATATCTATAAAATTATTTAAAGAAAAATTTACCTCAAAAATAATTATGTATATATTAGTTCTTGTTTATTCATTACTATAAATTAAATTATAAAGAATAATAATATGATATAAATTATTTATTATTATATACTCATTGTTGCATGTCATTATAGATTATTAATATAAAAATATACTAAAATTAATTAGTAATATAAATTAAGTACCAAGATTAACTAATTTTTAGCAGTAATTCCATTAATTACTATTAAAATAATAATTATTATAATTCTACCAATAATAATAATTATTATTATCACATAATCTATCTAAATGATTGATTACTTATTTAAATAAATCTATTACTAAATAGTCATTTTTTTGTTTTGACTTATCACTTATTTTAAAATTATTCTCTACATTATTTATTAATTTTAAAAAAATTGCTAACAAAATTATAAAAACTTGAAAATTTAAGAGAATCTAACTAACATGTCATTTAAAATTACTTATCATATTTCAAATATAATTATGTACTACGAAAAAATTATCAATTGTTCATATTAATAGGCTTTTCTTTGAGAATGAGTCAAACTATGCTAGGTGTGGGAACATGTCACACTTAGTGAAATAGTGATCTCACTAACATATGTGTGAACTTGACTTAACCATATGATTGGCAAAGAATTATGACAATCATCAAGATTTATTACTAACTATGATTAATCTTGTAAATTAGCGATAACTTTGTAAGAATTGACTCAACTTATACTCAGCATGAGTTATATAAATAGTATAAAGGTAACTAGTGAATTAAGAAGTAACAAATGTCATATTTATCTAAATTAAATAATTTTCTTATACTTTATTTTTTTATTAATTCATTTAAATTTATATAACAATTATTTAATTTCCATTATTAAGTGGACCTAATTATAATCAGTTATCTTCATTAATTATTACATAATTAGCAAATAAAATGAATTATTTATATTTATTGTTATTTAAGAAAAACTAATACATTTTTATGTATATTTAAGAATTATGCAATAATATCACTTATAACAATTAGGTCTTGATGTGGGTATTTTTTTAACCACACAAATGGGCTATCAAAAGCCCAATGGACAAACTTAGTTGATAAGGGCCCAGCTCATCCAGGATTGAGGCCGTTGAGCTAAAACATCAGGTCGCTAAATGTGAGCTCAGGTCACCGATCAACACAGGTTAAAGTAGCAACCTTATGTCATTGAGAACAAGGCTTAGATCGTCGATTGAAACACGCATCCCTAACCATTAATCTAGGGAAATCCGTTCAATTTCCTATTTTAATGGGAACTCGTTCTTATCTATTATATAATTTTAATCAAGTTATGATACTTATCTGTTATAAATTTACATTCAAACTATAACCCCTAAACCATTATAAAAGGGGATGAAATCATTATACATGATATGATCAATCATTAGATACAAAACTCTCAGCAAAAAAACTGAGAAATAAAATAATTGTGGATGTAAATCATTGCATTCAGTCGAACCATGTTAAAAACCTTCAGGTGTCTCTCTCTCTCTCTCTCTCTCTCTCTCTCTCTCTCTCTCTCTCTCTCTCTCTCTCTCTCTCTCTCTCAGTGTGTTTACATTCAATTTACAGTTTGGGGTTTTGGACTTGGGTTGACCGAATTCATACATCAACATTTTGACACTAAAAGGAGAGCCTGAAACTGCCTTCTCCTTGATTTTTCGATGGCTAAAGGAGGAACCACTAGAAATTCAGATGCTATAGTTGACTAACCTGAGGGTTATACAGAGCAACAGAGGCACCTAGTTCTTCTCGTGATAGGCACTTCTGCCATCCCCGCCACAGGCATTGCCACTGGCATGCCCCTAATGGCCCCTCGCCAACATGCTGTTATTGTTTCTAGGATTAATGGATTGTAGGCATGGCATCAATTTCATGAAGCATTTGAGAAAATGGTGAAAGAGTTAGCTGAGGCAGTTAGGGCACTGACTCATACACAAGCCCCGAGCCCACAAGAGTAAGATGAAGTTGTTACACCCAGAGAAGGACTCTAGCAGCCACAGGAAAGAGCTCAAGAGGAGAGGCCAACTAGAGTACTTAAGCACACTCATTCAACTTGCTCTACCAATTTACAGCCAAGGTCGGAGGTTCGCCAACCTCGTGAGGATGATGATGAAGATCATTAGTGACGTAGGAGTTCATGTCGAGCCAAAGGTTCAAACAATACCAGTTAAAGATATATTTCAGATCAAAACTCATAGGGCTATGAGCAGAGAAAGCATAAAATCTTATATCACCACTCCTACGACAAGAAGAGGAGTTGGCAACCTTTCAGTCATCGATCTGAGACTCAAGACCATATGGTAGAGGAGCTAATTTAGAGGGTAGAGCAGTTAAAACAATGCCCTCAAGCTCAGGACCACCGAGATCATTATGAGGAAAGGACCCTATTCACTAGAGAGATTGAGATAGAGCCTTTCCCTAATAAGTTGAAGATTCCCACTATCCCATAATACAATGGCAATAGTGACTCATACGATCACTTGGATACATTCAATATACAAATGAATCTTCAGATGACCAATCCTTTGGTCAAGTGTCATGTCTTCCTAACCACTTTAGTAGACATACCCTGAATAAGGTTTAAGAATCTCAAAGTTGGCAACATTGACAGTTGGGAAGAATGTCAGAAGAAATTTATTAGCTAGTACAAAGCACTGAGAAGGCAGCTCGCACCACCTTACCACCTTATGACAATCTTTCAATGAAAGAATGAATTATTAAAAGACTACATTATGTGGTTTAGATATAAGGTTAGTAACATAAAAAATCCCTTAGATGAAGGCATCTTAACAACAATCTTAGCGAGACTCCGTAAAGATAGAAAGCTATATGAGAGCATATACAAGTCTCCGATAAGGGACATGGGTTATGAACGAGTTACCAAAAAGATCAGGTGGAAGGAAACCTTTAGCCCTAAAAAGTCTAGTCAGAATGATGAGGTGAATAGCTCTAACCAAAGTAAAAAGAGGAGCAATGGTGGGAACAACAAGGAAAGTCAAAATGATGGCTGTGAAAACTAGGTTACAAACAAGGCCAGAAACGAATGATCTTAGCGTAAAGTTCACAATGACAACTACAGCATCTTATTAAATACTCAAGAAAGGATCTTTATGATAGAGAATAATAAGGAGGATCATGGGAAGCCTAACCCCATAAAGACTCCCAACAGGTTCAGAAATAAGGATAAGTATTATGCTTATCATGATGAAATTGGGCACAATATTTCAGAATACAGGGCACTCAACAATGCAATTGAGGATTTAATCAAAAAAGGTCATTTAAGAGATTATGTGGTGTAACCTTAGTAGCACCAGCAACTGGTATAGTAATAGCACCAACAAACTCCTGAGCAAGAGGAGGCACCCTTGATAAGAACTATATTTACCATTCACGATGGGCCTTACATTGCATGTACCTCAAACAGGTCGCATGGATGCTACGTGCGAGAAGCAAATCACATCCTACTCATGGGACATAGTGAATTTGAAGGTCTCACTAAGAAAGTAAGGATGACCGCAAATAACATTACCTTCATAAATGAAAATGCACAAAGAATACATTCTTCCTATAACAACACACTGGTTATCCGAGCTAGAATTGGTAATGGTAAGGTACGAAGAATTATGATCGATATAGGTCGCTTGGTGAATGTCATGTATAAAGGATGTTTTGAATAGATGGGTTTAAGCACAGGTTAACTGAAGCCTTCCCCAAAGCCCTTTTATGGCTTTATAGGAGATGCAATAGTACCAGTAAGGTAGATCAAGCTTCCTATCACTCTTGGGATTCAGGTTGCCAAGCCACCATATTGGTAGATTTTTTTATTGTGAATTGTCCTTCAGTATATAATGTGGTATGGGGGTATCTTACAATGAATGACCTGGACATGGTCACATCAACCATGGCACTTATCATTAGATTCTCGACCTCTAATGGAATCGAATGTGTGTGAGGTGAGCAACATATAGCCTAATGCTACTACGAGGATGCAGTCAAACTAGAGGGAGAGGAAAGAAGGTTAATGTGGTTTCTAGTAGAGAACCACGGGTTATGAGCACAATAGGGATTAGCCATGACCTCAACCCTCACGAGATGGACACAGATAGAGCAACTAGTCCAATGGAGTAGCTCAAAAATGTTCAGGTCAACGAGGTAGATGCTGAGGGATGCCTCAAGCTAGGAAAAAACTTGTCCTCAGATGTAAAAACCTAGCTAGTTGAATTTCTTAAAGTAAATCTAGATTTTTTTGCTTGGATCCATAAGGACATGGTAGGAATTGATCTTGAAGTTATGCCACATAAGCTTAACATCAACCCTCATCACAAGTCAATTTACCAGAAGAGGAGGCTAATGGCTATTGAGCAATAAATCACTCTCAAGGAAGAAGTGGATAAGCTTTTAGCCAATAAGTTCATCTGAGAAGCCCAATACTTGACTTGGATAGCCAATCCTATGCTCGTAAAAAGAATAATGGGAAATAGAGAACCTATATTGATTTTACAGACCTCAACAAGGCATGTTCAAAAGATAGCTTCCACCTGCCAAGAATTAATCAGCTCATGGATGCAACTACTAGTCACCCATTTCTTAGCTTCATGGATGCTTACTTAGGGTACAATCAGATCCCTATGAACCCATAAAATGAGAAACACACCTCGTTCATCACTAACCAATGCCTATATTGTTACAAGGTGATACCCTTTGGACTAAAGAATGCAGGGGTAACCTATCAACAGTTAGTCAATATGATGTTTAAGGAACAAATCGAGAAGACAATGGAAGTGTGCATGGACGATATGCTAGTAAAGTCTGAACAGGTCGGTAACTATATTTGTGATCTGAGGAAAATGTTCTAGATTTTGAAAAAGTATCAAATAAAGCTAAATCCACATAAGTATACATTTGGGGTGGCTTCGGGAAAGTTCCTTGGATTCATGGTTAGTAATAGGGGAATTGAGGAGAATCCAGAGAAGATCAAGGTACTTGTTGATATGAGATCCCTTATTAGAATTAAGGAGGTACAGAGCCTTAATAGCTAGGTCGTAGCACTCAACAGATTTATCTCTAAAGCAATAGATAAATGCATCCCATTCTTTGATGTGCTGAAGAAGGCAAAACAGTTTGAGTGGACTAAACAGTACGAGGTCGCTCTCTAATAGTTGAAGCAATATATGGGCCGAGCTCCTCTTTTATCCAAACTAAGGGAAGGCAAGAGGCTTATCATTTATCTAGGGATATCCCCGCACACTCTCAGTGTAGCACTGCTATGAGAAGAAAGTGGAACTCAGTTCCCAATCTATTATGTAAGTAAGAGGTTGCTAGATGCTGAAACGAGGTACTCACCGATAGAGAAGCTTGCTTACTACCTCGTGATAGTGTCAAGGAAGCTGCAACCTTACTTTTAGGCGTATCCCATAGAGGTGCTTACATAATTCCCACTCAAGTAAATCTTGCAGAAGACTAATACCTCAGGTCGTCTGCTCAAATGGGCAGCTATGCTAGCCCAATTCGACATTGACTACAAGCCCAGACTAGCAATCAAGGGGCAAGACTTGGTGGATTTTATTACAGAGTTCATAGGGCCTACAAAATAGGAAATAGAGACCTCAGAGGCTCCGTATTAGGAATCGTATGTCGATGGGTCATCGAGCGAGCAGAAGGCTAGGGCAATAGTGCTTCTGATCAGCCCAGAGGGATATAAAATTCTTTGCACTCTAAGATTTGGTTTTCAGGTCACAAATAATAAAGTAGAATATGAAGTATTATTAGCAAGGCTCTATCTAGTAAGAGAGATACAAGCTAAAAACTTGAAGATATAGTGATTCCTAACTTATAGTCTGTCATCTATGGGGTGAATACCAAACAAGGGGGTCGAAGATAGCCATTTACCTTCAAAAAGTTTAGGAACTGCTTAGCTCTTTCCAGTGATATGAGATCAATTAGACCTCATGAGCCCAAAACACGCATACAGATGCATTAGCCTGTTTGGCCATGACCAGAGATGCAAATTTCTCGAGGGTAATCCTAATAGAGTTCCTCCCATCACCGAGCATAGAGTAAAAAGATGACGTAATGGAAATTGTCGTGGCATAAGACTCATAGATGGGTCCAATTTAGGATTACCTATAAGATGACAAACTAGTAAAAGATAAGCCAGAAGCATGTCGATTACTAGCTCGAGCAACTAGATATTGCATCTACAATGACATGCTGTATAAAAGGGGATTTTCAACTCTATTCCTAAGGTGCATAGATGGTCATGACTGTAACACCATCCTGAAAGATATTCACATCGACCATTGTGGGGATCATGCTGGGGGGTTACCTTTAGCTCAAAAAGCACTCTAATTTTATTGGCTTATAATGAAACAGGACGCCATCGACCTCATCAGAAAGTGCGATAAGTGTCAGACGTTTACCAAAGTCCCACGAGCTCCACCAACCTACCTGTAATAGATAGTCTGTCCATGGCCTTTTGTGATCTAGGGCATGGACCTGATTAGAGCACTCCTGACAAGTCACAGGAAGTGCAAGCATACAATGGTGGCTATTAATTATTTCACCAAGTGGCTAGAGGCAAAGGAACTAAGAGAAATCTCTTTCTTCAAAATTGAAAAATTTGTATAGGCTAATATTATTTGTAGGTTTGGAATCCCTCAGCAGATCGTGACTGATAATGAAGCCTAATTTAATAGCAAGTATTCATCAGGTTCTGTAACAATTTCAAAATTGTGAAAAGTTTCTCAGCTGTAAACCATTCTCAGGCCAATGGACAAGTCGAAGCTATCAACAAGATTATCAACCAGATCCTGAAGACGAGGTTAGAGGCTAGGAAGGGAGCATAGGCAGATGTACTACAAAAGGTGCTTTGGGCTTACAAAACCACAATTCGAAGCACCACAGTAGAAACTCCCTTCTCAATGGCATATGGATCTAAGGCCATGATCCCAGTTGAACTCGAGGTAATTTCACAATGAAGAGCTACGTTCAATCCAACAGATAACAATCAACTACTCGTTGCAAACCTCGACCTCATAAAAGAGACAAGAGAAATAGCTCACCTCAAAGTTGCAACCTATTAGCAATGGGTCACGAGATACTACAACAAGAAGGTCCAAGTTTGGCACTACAAAAATTGTTGATCTCGTACTACACCTTATTCTTCCTGGAGCTCGCAAGGCCAATGATGGGACATTAAGTCCAAACTGGAAGGGTCATACATAATTAAGGAAGACTTGGGAAATAGAGGTTATTACTTAACAAGCATGAATGGAGCTGAAGTCCCTTGAGCTTGGAACACTAAATATCTCCGCTTATATTATCAGTGAACTTGAGTTCACCTTTCCAATCTTGTAATATTGTTCAGAAATTAATAAAAGCAGCAAAGTTTTTTCCTAAAAATTTTTATGTTTGAGTTTATTAATTTATGAATAAATTACTATACTGGAAACAAGCAATCTCCCTTCTAATCTGGAAGCAAGCAATCTCCCTTCTAATCTGGAAGCAAGCACTCGCTCTTCTAATTTGGAAACGAGCAACCACCCTCTTAAATCGGAAGTGAGCACTTGCCCTTCTATTCTAGAAGCAAGAAATCACCCCTTCTAATCCAGAAGCAAGCACTCGCCCTTCTAATTCAGAAATAAGCATCCGCTGTCCTAATCTGAAAGTGAGCACCTTCCCTTTTAATCTGGAAGTGAACTATCATCCTTATAATCCAAAAGGAAACACTTGCCCTTCTAATCTGGAAGAGGCATTTATCTTGACAAATTTATTAAGACATGGTTTGCTAGCTAAGGGGCAACTTATTAGGCACTCATTGCTAACTGAGGCCGACCTACTAGGCATTCAACTTGACATGTCTATAAGATCATGGTTTACTAGCTGAGGCATCATTTGTGGCTTATTGAACATACAACTATGAAAACTTAGATGAATAAAGCAGGAATATTATAAAAAGTTCATTAAAGACTTCCCTTAATGAGGTGAATTTACATCTGAAAGTTCAAAGTTACATTTAAAATTGCTACAAGACATGGCCTACGAGGAAGACTAGCCTTTAGAAGCTATGCTTTGGGCTAGAGGGTCTATATATGAGACAAGTAGGTCGTCCATTGTCTAATCACGAGCAGTTTCCACGACTTGTGAATTGCTCTCTCTTTGAATTAGGTCCCAAGTAGGAGAAGCTCCACCTACTGACTATGAACCCTTATCAAGAAAAGCTGCTTTTGCATCCTTCTCGAAACCCTTAATGGCCTTAAGAACATCCCTGCTGAAAAAGGAAAAGTCCATCTCTAGGTATTCCTCCCACAAGGTGAATAAGAAGCCAATGGTAGTTTTAGACATCGCCTCTTCTTCAACTTTCACAACCAGCACAGTGGTCTCCGTCTTAGCTCGAGTGATCTCCTCTTTTGCCAAAGCAATGTGATTCTTGGCCACCTTATATTTCTTCTTAGAAGCCTTAACTTGCTGCATTGCTACATCTAGTTCAACCTTTACTCTCGACAGCTCATCAACTACCTTATTGAGGCCTGAAGTAAGGCTAGACATGACAGCCTTATAGTTTGCCACCTCATGAGATAAAGCTTCCTTGGCTTCTTTCTTGGTGACCTCAGCATCTCTAGTTCTCTCCTTCAGCTCCAACACCTCAGTGGTCACAGTGGCCAAGTCACCTCAAGTTTTGTCTTCTCCTCGTCCCAAGCTAGGAGCTTGTCCCTCAGCTTTATGGCCCCCAGCATGCTCTAAAAAATCAAATGGTTAAGTTAGATTATAAAAAGGCAAAAGAATCAAGGTGAAAGGACTTTACTTACCCGCAGGCCATAATGAGATATATAGCCCATTAATCCTTCACCCAAGCACTTCTCTAACTCCAATATTTTGGTGCAAGACACCAGGATCTGATCCACATTCTCCAATGGGAAGTCAAAATATTCTCGTGTCTTTGCACCAAGACCAGTAGGTCACTCCTTGGTCTCGACCTCAGGTGCCACTTATTCTGTACCAATAACAACTCTTTTCCCCTTATCTACTCTTTGCTTTTTGGCACGGGGATCAAATAGGGATGTGACCGCCTCAAGATGCAAGGTGGGAAATAGCACTTGCGAGGATGCTGCTGTTATAGCTGAGAAGATTAACTTGCAACAGTAGGGGCTACAGTAGTAGTAACAGCCAATGAGGTCACAGCAACCGCATAATCAGCAAACCAAGCAGAATGAGGGGTTTGTGGCATTCAGAGGTTGAGCCTCACCATGTTTTTGTATTCTTCAAAGTTTTCTGGGTCAACCTCCCTAATTTGGTGAGCTCTAATGTCTCTAGTGAGTTCAATGTTTAAAGCCAAAACAAGCTTGTGCGAATGCAAGAGATCCTTGTCAAATTTGAGGTCATTTTTTAGATCATCCACAACAGCAAACTGGCCTAGCACTTCAACCTCCTTAGCCCCTAATGTTGGTTTCTCCTTGCTAGCTCCATCTACAAAATGAAACAAAATGTTTGAATCAAAGAATAAAATACAAATTCATGCAAGCTCGCACGTCCTTAGCTTGCATACTAGGAGTAAGGATGAAATCAAAACTATGAAGATGACCCAGAGATGGGCAAGAAACATAAAACTAGTGGGTTTAATAGTTACCCACATTAGACTTGCCCTTGGCATCACCTTATGGTAAGATCCTCTTGTGCCCAGTCTACCATGCTGACAAGTAGTAAATCCCATCTTTCTAACCCATACCCTTAATGCTATATAGATAGTAAAAAACCCTTGCCAAAGGAGGAGGGAGATTATTCCTAAGGTATAAGAAGGCAAGGGAGGTAAGCTGGGAATAAGACTTTGGTGTGAGCTAAAAAGGGTAGAGTTTCAGTTTATTTGACAAATCTACAATAAAAGGATGGACTAGGAACCTAAGCCCAGTAGCGAGATGATGGGTGCTAATAGTAACAAATCCTAAAGGAGGATAAGCTACATAGTCATCAGGGGAAGGTGCCATAATGCAGCAGCCCTTGGGGAACCGATACATTTCAACAATGCCCCAAAGCTTGTTAAGCATAATGGTCGAAGAGTGTTAATTAAACACCATATAGACTGGAGACCTCTGACTCCTAGTGACCTATTGCCCCTCAGAGAGGTTGGGACAAGCAGCAAACCTCTCAATAGGCTTACCACTTCCAAGGGCCACTTCCTTTACAAAATGCATTAGCTTCCCACTTCGAGCTGGAGAGTTAGAATCATCAGCACTCCCTACCTGGTGACCTTAGTGTCTATAAGTTGCCATCTATATAGAATAAGGAATAGTCAGGTCGTTGAAAGTAAACCATACCTAAAAGCTAAAGTTAATAGGAAATATCCTATGTAGCAGGTCATACACACCTCACATCACCACACCAAAGACCCGGACCACTGAAAACATCGGGGGCTCGACCAATGAACCTACCAGGTTACTAAAACTAGGGAGACAGATAAAAAGCTAAACTCGACAATCTACGACCTTAAGACCTACAGGCATTTTATCAAATAGATGGCATGCCAATTTTTACAAACAATGAAAAACGTACAAATAAACATACTACAGAATCAATCAGCAAGAAAAAATTTCCTAGCAACTAATAAGCACACACTACTAAACCAAGCAACAAGATTTCAAAATCCCACAAAGCAAAGCATTCATGAAAAACAAAAGCTAAGAACCAAGGTTGCATTCAGAAAACTTACTAAATCAATGGAACGAGACAAGTCCAGAAAAAAGTACAATGAGCAAGATCAATCTCTAACAACTCGAATCCAAAGGTTGCTGTTGCAGACATGGTGAAGCATAAAAGATGAAGAATGGTGGTGACTAGTTGAGAGCTTGAAAGATAGGCAAGAAACAGCCCTGGTTTCAAAAGTGAAAGGGAAAAAAGGGTTTTCTTCACCTTATATAGCTCGATTAGCCTTACCATTAGATTTGGGGACTACTTAACTGCCCTTGATCTAATAGTCTAACAAACAGCAGGGCTTTATCATTGCCACGACTATGGCTATGGAAAAATGTGCACATTAAATGTGATAATGATGGCATGAGCTAGCACAGATGAAACAATGGAACAAAAGTCCAAATGACGGCATAGTAGATTACAACTACCAGCTTTTACCCGTGAACTACAGCTCCCAGTATGCAGATTGCATTGAGAGCTGGGGGCTAATATTGTGGGTATTTTTAAAACCACACAAATAGGCTAGTAAAAGCCCAATGGACAGACTCAGCAGATAAGGGCACAGCTCATTCAGGATTGAAGCCACTAGACCAAGACTTCAGGTCACTAAATGCGAGCTTAGATCGTCGGTCAACATAAGTCAAAGCAATAACCTTAGGTCATTGAGAACAAGGCTCAGTCGTAGATTGAAGCATGCAACCCCAACAATCAATCCAGGGAAATCCATTCAGTTCCTATTTTAATAGGAACTCGTTATTATCTATTATATAATCCTAATCAAATCATAATACTTATCTGTTATAAATTTACATTCAAACTGTAACCTTCTATCTATTATAAAAGGGGATGAAATCATTGTACATGACATAATCAATTATTAGATACAAAACTCTCAGCAAAAAGATTGAGAAATTAAATTACCATGAACATAAAGCTTTGTACTCGGCCGAACCCATGTTAAAAGCCTCCTTATGTCTCCCTATTCTTCCTCTCTCTCTTTCTGTGTTTACATTCAATTTACAATTTAGAGTTCTGAACTTGGATTGACCGAATTCATACATCAATAGCTCTCTTTGGCCCAAAGGCCAACATTAGGTTCAAAGGTCATTACGTAAATACTACTTCTTTGGAACGATCAATTTGGATAACGAAATTCCTACAAAACAGGTTACTAATACTAAATCTTGGCCCTTCAATTTGATTAACTAAATTAGAATTGAATCTAATGGCTAACATTGTGCCAAGTAAGTTGGGGCAAACTTACATCCCTTTGTCAGTCGCGTAGTCAGTGGTGTATAATAGTCCATTCCTTAATGTAATTATCATATTTAGCATAAATAATTTGAAATTTTTTCAACAACAATAAATATGTACTAAAATAATTAAAAGTAACTTATATTTAAAAAAGCATATTTTATATCAATACTATAATTAATTAATGAGGCATATATAATAATTAATTTTAAAAATATAAGATTTTATAATCCTAGCCTATATGTTATATATGTGTTAAATTTAATGATATATTTTGTGAGAAATTTATTCTATAAAAAATTATATAATAATGTAAATATATTTTAACATCAATATCGATTTATTCCCACCTGTATATATTAAATTCAATAAAGAATTTCGTGGGGAATTCTTTTATAAAAAACTATACAATAGTAAATATACTTTTAAATTATACTAGTGTCAATTAACTCATTTATAATAATACTATATTTGATAATGATTTGTTAAGAAACCATTAAAAAAATACAAGAATGTGAATATATATGCTGTAACTATATTTAATGTGTTAAGAAACCATTGAAAGAATAATTCTATTTAATAGATAGAGAGTATTTTAAAAGTTGGAATGCACGTATAGAATTGAAATCCAGAAATAGGAAAATGAGAGAAATGTTGAAATACTATCATTTGGAAAAACGATCTTATATAATTTTAAAAAGTTGGAACACACAAATTATAAATAATATATTAGAATCCTTTTGAGTTAAAAAAAAAAAAGAAAAAATCTTATATTAACCTGTGTCATTAGGCTTTTGCCTTAGAATGCCTTTCAGGATAGTGCGTCCGATGATTCGAGTAAGAATTATGGCATAGACTAAATATCATAGTGCGGTATCTTAAAGATTTTTCCTATACATTTAAAATCATATAATGAGTTATATATCAGTAAAATGAAATTGTCCTTCTTCTTATTTAAAAAAATTATTCTCGATGTACGTTAAAAATATTTATATGGGATATTTTTTAAAACTCAATATACGTGAAAATTCCGAATACATGCTTATATTATCTTTGAATATATTGCACATAAAATTTTATGATATGAATAATTATAATCTATTTCATCATGTTATTTATCTAAATATAATTCGAATTATTCAAAAACTAAGATATTGATTAAAAGTTGACATTATGCATATATAATACCGGCTCGTAACACATTGTTTTAATTTATAACCACCGGTAACCATTTTGAATAATCTGATTTTTACATGGGGATCCTGTCTGGACGATCTAATCTTGGATGAAATGGGAGTATTAATCATTTCTTGAGCAACGTGAGGAGAGTACACTCGACACAGCTTAGAAATATTCCAAGTTTTATTGTGTTGATAAATAAGATCTACAACCACCACTTGGCATCGTTGAGAGGGAAAAAAGAAAAAAAACAGGTGATAAAGATGTGGGAGAACATTTCATTTTAGTTATCATGATCTCTTTTAATTCACAAATTTTGTAAAATTCCTAAAATTATATGTATATTTTCATACATAAAAAAAAACAGAGAATCAAAAACTATTTATATGACACTAAAATCAATAAAAAGATATTTATATCATATTAAATAATAGTGGTGATTCATTGACACTAGTTAATTAATACAGTTACATACACCTTCTTTAAAATTCAATCTCATTTAATTCTAAGAAATTATAACTATTATCTTGCATATCAAATAACAATAAATAATTAAATTATTCTAATGTTTAGAAAATAT
>JANHAO010015228.1:0-14932 GCA_026873985.1 Saraca asoca | reverse complement strand
TAATGCATTGAGATTTTGATGGATTGCTTGTGGCTGAGTTTTGCATAAAACTCATTAATCATTTCAGGGATCCTTGTTATGATTAACAATAATTGAATGAATATTTAGTGATCAAGGATGCATTAATCTCAAGTTAATTCCCTTGGCTAGTTGTTTTATTTATTTCTGTTTTAGTTTCTGCATGTTAGTGTAGTTTTTTGTTAATTTTGATTCTGCCAAACCCCCCTATTTACATTTCCTAATCTGGTTGATAATATCCACAAATGATCTTTGGGTTCAACCCAGTGTTGCCATATACTACAAGTAGTTAGGTAACCCAGTTTTATAAATTTCTTATTTGATCGGCCGTGACAAACCGACATCACTTGCTTCAAAGATTGCGAAGAAATGGTGAAGCTTCTTTTTGAAAGTCTTCCTTCTGACAATTCAGAGGAACTCAAGGTCACTGTGACCCCTCCAAGTCCCGTTATTGTGACAGCTCCTTCTGATCCAAACCAGTCTTTTCCTAAGGTGACTGTAGTGCCTTTTCTAGAGCTAACTTCTACCCCTCAACATGAAGTGACTGAGGCGGTCAGGGTTGTGACCTCATCTAGCCCCCTTGCCAAGAAACAAAGAATAAGCAAAGGGAAGAAAGTTGTTAGCAGTTTGAAGCGAGCGGCTCCCGGGGATGTAGTAGAGGAGCATCAACCAGGCATTGGTCCTGGGACACAAGGATATTTTGACTTTGTCTAGGAGAACTTGTTGGACATTCTGAGATCTCATTCTAGCCCTCAACCATTGGAAACGAAAATCTCAAGTGGAGGATTGATGCGTTTCACCACACACGAAGTTTTGTTGGTAAATCATTCTTATCTTGGTTCTTCTTGCCTTTTCAAAGTTTAACTTGATTTGCTGCACTCTTCAGGGTCTACTGGGAGTGGTGAAGATAGGGGAGTTGCTCCAGTCCTATGAAAATAAGAATGCCAGGCTAGTGGAGGACTTGGCTATTGTAACCACCAAGGCTTTGGAAATGGAAAATAGGGTGCGGAATGCCAAGGCTACCAAAAGAGAAGCTGAATAAGCTTGAGCTTGCAAGGTGGTGAGTCATGAGGCCATTGAAGCTAAGCTCAGCAAAGCGGTTAAAGAGCTGTTCCAAATAAAGAGTGACCAAGATGTGGCACTCCAAGGCTTCGATTCGACGAGTCAAAAATTTGAAGCCACTGCACAACAGGCAGAGGTTGTTAAGGCTGAACTTGAAGTGGCCAGGAAAGAGGTCACTTTAAGGCAAGAAGAGGTCAACCGGGTCATAGCTGAAACTATCGAATGGATCGCAAAGGCAATGGAGGATGCAGAATCTAAGACAAGCTCCCTTTTCTTGTACACTTTGTGGAAGCACCACCCAAATTTGGATTTTTCCTTTTTCAAACCAAAGGCTTTAGATGCTGTCGAGGGCTCTAAGAAGAAGGTTACTAGATCTAAATCTTCCTGTAGAGGTGCAGTGTTTGCAAGCCGAGACCCTTCTACTAAGAGTGCCACTATCAAAGAGATCAGCCCATAGGTCACGAAGCCTTCAGATGATCAAATAAGGGACATTTCGTCTGCCCCAAGTATCGAGCCTGCCTCTCATCAAAGCCTGGTTTCCAAGAATTAATCTTTTTGTAAACTGAATTTGCAATTTTGTATTTCTTCTTTTGAGCCTTGTATTTTGACATTGTGCTTGATTCCGAATTTTGCACAGATCCACCTCATAGCAAGAGGTACCAAATAGTTCTATTCCCCTTTACCCTTTCTGTGTTCATCATGAGAGATGTTCTCTATAATTTATGCAGTTGTTGCAAATGATTTCTTGCAAAAATAGCAGCTTAACATGTATTTTGTAAGATGAGCATTAGGTAAGTCAATCGACCTTAATAAATAGCAGAAGAAGGTATAAATAGATTCAATCCAATGATTCATGACTTAAAAGGATACATGCCACATAGAATGGCCAATCAGTCATATTAACCCATCTCGGGTAATAAATTTTAATAATGAGCCGTCAGCAAGAATTAGAGCCAAGTATTTAAGTGTGCGAACCAGCATGAGATAGAAAACTTGAACAGGCCATATGAGAGTTACAGAGATTAGATATCATGAAAGCTACATTTTAACTGGGATATTGCAACAAGTTCATCCCCGGAATAAGCTCCAGGAGGTAACAGTTGAAAAGCTGGCAATTCAGAATAATTATGACATTTAGAAGCTAGTGCACTTAAGAGAGTGATCCCATCTCACAGAGAGGTTGGCAACCTTATGCCAAATTGAGAGTTATGGTACTAGAGTAAACATCAAGTGCCTTAGTTTGAGAGCTAGCAATTAATTCATCTCCGAAATGAGCTCCGAGCGGCCTCAGCTCTAAAGTTGGCAATTCGAGCAAATACAGCATTTAGAAGTCAATCACATAAATGCTTAAGATAGCAATCTTATATGGAGAGGTTGGTGACTCCTTTGAGTGATGCTGGCGATCTTGTGCCAAAATTGAAATGATGTTGGCGATCCTGTGCCAGAGCAACTGCCTTGTGGCTAATTGATTATCTCATAGCCGAATGGTAATCTTGTTACCAGGTGGCTATGTTGTAGCTGGGTGGTTATCTTGTAACTAAGTGGTAATCTTGTTACCAGGTGACTATCTTGTAGCTGGGTGGTTATCTTGTAACCGGGTAGTAATCTTGTTATCAAGTGGCTATCTTGTAGCTGGGTGGTTATGTTGTAACCGATTGGCTATCTTGTAGCTGGGTCAGGTCACGCGCGACTAGACTTGATCAATTCCAAGAGCAGCTTGCTTTCATGCATGGTAATTTATTGAAAACTTCATGCAAAGATTAGTATAAAGATTCAAAATATGTTTATTAATTTTCAAATCATTTTTTAGAAATGAAAAATAGTTTCGAATATGGATACCTATGCTAAGTTATGGTCTTGCTAGGGCATTGGGGTTACCGTCTCGAAGGCTCCACCATATACTCTTGCAGGCGATCCCTCCTGATGAGGTCTTCTATGGCATCCCTGAGTGTCCAACACTCTGAGATATGATGCCTGATGCCATTGTGATGGCGCAGAATTTACATCTATTGCCTCTGAACCTGTTGGGAGTTGTAAGGGGTGGAGGCTTCCCGAAGTCCTCCTTATCTTTCTCAGTTGTAAAAATCTAGTCCTAAGTGTCTGAGAGGACATAATAAGTTTCAAAGTGACCCTAATGTTGAGGTCGTTCGACCTTAGCCTTTTTTGTGGTTTGGAAGCTAGGATCGCTAACCTGGTTTCTTTGCTCATTGTCGCTACAGGCGTTGCTCACATCTCCCCGATCAATCTCTTTCAGGCCAAAGGTCTCCTCCCACCTAATTTCTTTGGCAGTTCACTCATAGAACTCTCCCAAGCTATTGATAGGGGATTTGTAAATGCTTTCATATAGTTTCACATCCTTGTAGAACCCTGCGGAGATAGCTGTCAAGATACTCTCATCGGATGGTTTCTCCACATTGTTAATCTCACGCCTGAACCAAAAGATGTAGTCTTTCAGTGGTTCACCCTCTCGCTAGAAGACTATTGTGAGATGGCAAGGCAGCGCACCTTTTTAATGCCTTGTATTTGTTGACAAATCGTTCTTGGAATTCTTTCCAATTGCCAATGCTATGGGCTGGGAGATTCTTGAAACAAGTTCGGGGTATATCCCTGAGCATAGCTGGGAAGACTTGACATTTAACCAATGGGTTGGTCATTTAAAGATCCATCTAGATATTAAATGCTTCCAGATGGTTGTAGGAGTTGCTGTCCCCATTATATTATGAGATCGCGAGGACCTTTAGTTTGCAAGGGAGAGGTTGCTTCTCTATCTCGCTGGTGAATGGAGTCCCCTCCTTGTAGCGGTCTTGGCTGTCTTGGGTTCGAGGGCATTCTTCCGATTGCTTTACCCTCTAGAGGAGTTCTTCGACCATTGGGTCATGTACTTTGGACCATCGGTTGGAAGATCGTTGGCCCTTGTCTTTCTCCTAATCACGGGAATAATAACTTGGGATGTGTCCCTGGTTGGACCTATCCGAGCCTCTTCAACAACGCGAGCTCTCAGATCACTGACCGCCATATCTCTAATGGAGCCATCGAACTTCTGACCTTTCTTACAAGCGAGAAGGATAAGCTGTATTAATGCATTGGCCCCCTCCCAGTACTATGACCTGAGCCTATTTTTGTGCTCCCTTGACTTGTGTCTGAGTTAGTGTTCTAACCATTTTGGCCATCTTTTTTACTGTGCTTTCGAACGTTTCTTAGCGCTGACACCAGGTCTAAACTCTATCTACCTTAGGAGCAATAGGCTGGTGGGAGGCTGATGGCATCACATTATTGATAGCATCCATCGCGGAGCCGGTAGACATGCCTACAGCCAAGGAGGCTAAGCCCTCTAGTGATAACTCTCATTGTTCTACACGATCCTCGGGTTGGCCAGTGACAACATTGACACTCTTGGTTACTCTTTCTCTTACCATTGCGGTTGCCCATCGAATCATTAAAATGGAAGGAAAAATAATTCGGAGGTTTGATCCCTTCCTCTAGTGCCAAAATGTTGACAATAAAATCTGATTTCATGGACCCAGATCTTAGTCAACACCTGAAATGTGAGCTACAAGTGTGTAAACAGATAAGAAAAAAAATGAAGAAGGAGAACAATAAGCACCAGGAGTGTTTTTATCGTGGTTCGGCTAAAGTCAGTTTGGCCTTTATGTCCACATTAGTTGTATTTGCCTTTAGGCGGTGGTTCTCACTATTCAGATGGATAGAGTTACAGTACACAAGATTTCCCTCAAGCCTCTCTCTCAGTATTTTGACAGAGCTTCCACCTGGGGAAGGTTACAATGGTAATTTCTCAATTTGTACATTAGTTACATCATGTAGCTATTCTGTACAAACAACTTAGACTCTACTTTATGAAGTTTGCAGGCGGGTGTCTCCTTTTGGAGGCTGGTTTGCCAGCTAGAAAGATGTGCTCTTGACTACTGATTAGACCTGGTCATACCTTGGGTCTGGAGGTTGCTCACTTGATCGGGACGTGAGTTATGTGATTTGTGGGGCTGCGAACTGATTCTAAGCTCGAGCTTGTAGGGTGAGCATCCTAGATGCAACTCGCCCCTCTCGACAACCCAAGATCAGTTTCGCTTGGCGAGCATGGACTTTTGTCTCTGGGTTTGCCTCACGTCCCATGCTTGCAATCAACGAGCCAACGCCCCCTCTTTGCGAGTTTAACACTTCTAAGTGATTAAGAACCTTTCTCGATTAGACTCGTCTTGTTGGGCCCACATCGGCTCGTCTAACCAATACCAGAAACCACCCATAACAAGACAATAATGGAATAGTGAGCAAAATAGTTTTTTTATATGATAAAAGCATTTTCATATTATGAGAATATGAGAAAGATTCTAAGAACCAAATATCATCTTGCAGTCATGTTTAACTATACATTGCAAAAAGTGGAAATCAAGTGAGACTACTGGTCTTATGTAAGGGAAGAGAGAATCATGGTCATTAAATTTTATATTGATAACCAGGATTAAAACATTATATAAAGTCACAAGATCACCTAAAAAAGTAAGAAGAATCTATATTTTAATCATATCTATTAATATTAAAATTCGATTGCTAAGATTCTTTCCTTTCACTCTCACACAAGAATAATACTCTTACTTGACACGTTCCATGTATATTATTTCTCATCACAAGAAATGACATGCCATTTCTATACAAATTTTGTAGATCTGAGTTATATTGTTGGACCAACAACAAAGACTTATCTCATGAAATGAGATAAGTTACATGGATTAAATGACTTCATTACATTCCAGTATAGCACAATAATATCATTGATTCATGTCATAAAAGATTCAATGAAGTTTTATGTTGACTGTCAACTGCCAAACATGAGCCTAGACTTAGGATTAGTTGTGTAAAAAATATGAAAATAAAACATGATATATACAGAGTTGTGAACTATATTGCTAGCTACTTATTTTTTAATAGTTTCTCCTAGATGGTCATAAGCTGAAGCTTAAATTTCCCAGTTCTTTGCTAATTGTTTCGTGAATAACGGAACTTAAAGAGGCTTTTTAAATCGATTATATATCATTATCTTATGTTTTTATAGTTGCTTCGTTCACAAATCTAATTTTTATGCTTAATAACATTTACCTGTAAAATCAATGGCATTAAAATTCAAAAGTTATGTAATAATGCAAAACTATCTCTATGTTAAATCAACGTTATTTAATGTGTACATAAAATAAAAGAATTATGTAAACGGTATAAATTAAGTTGTGGTTGGAATTTTCCAAATTCACGAACTAAAACACACATTGCAAAGTTTGAATTTTGACAATAGAACCAAATCGAGAACCACCCAAACTGCAACAAATGGAACAATTTAGTATAATTTGGGCATTTTTAAATTACTAGAATTAGTCTAACGATTAAGAACTTCGATGATTTATTGGAAGTCTAAATTTAAACTTTTTCGCCTTCGAATAATTTACCAAAGGTTTTAATTTAAATTCAAACTTCCTCACCTTCAATGGAAACAAAATTATAATTTGAGCAATTTTACAATTTTATCAAATCCATGCACAACCGTAAGCATCACTACCTTTTTTTATCATTTCATGAGAGACTGAAGCCATCCTTTGGCCAGTGAAAATTATTGGGGTTGGCATTTAGTCCCAAAGTATATGTCGTGTGTTACTATTAGTCCCTCATTTATCAAGCAGTTGCAATAATTTGTCCCTTTCTAGCTGAAGCTATGTGGAAACAGACAGAAGGAGCTAAGACGAAATGTTAACTCCATGCTGCCTCCTTATATGCCAAGCTAGATTGCACGAGCTTGCTGCTTGGATGAAGACAACGTCGTATTGCAAGGCTGTTAGCTGAAAATTTGTGAAGATGATGTCGTATTGTGAGACTGATTGCAGAACAAAAAATGACTAAAACACAAGTTAAGATAGAGGTCATGAAATCTCAGCTTGATGGAGGCTGATCAAAATTTGCAAGTACTGAAGCAATACAAGAATCCAAAAAACCAGCAGTAAAATGTAAAACAAAGAAAATAAGGTGCCCCATCAAGCTAAGAATCTTTCAACAGGCAGTACATTCTCAAAAGAGAGAAATAATGAGAATAAAAATGACCACATGGCCATCACAATGCAAGATTTAAAGCTTTACTTACCCTTCATTTGAATCAGAAAACGAGAACTCAAATTATTTGAAATTAAATTTATAAATAAAATTATTTATAAATTTTATTTCAAATGAAGTAAATTTTAATTTTTTTTATAATTACAATCGAAGGGTTAGAAATGCTGAGAATGCAAATGAAGTCTCCGGTTTGGTAGAGAAAATTGGGATTCAATTGACGTGGCGCTCTTTTAAATTGAGTTGGATGCTGGAATGGCAAAAATTGGGGAATTTGGATTGTGCAAGATAGGCGGTTAGCAAGGTTGACCTCACTGGGAAAGCTAAAGCAACAAGAAAGGCTGCTCTAGCAGCACTTTGGAAGGAGATAAAGTAAATTGGAATCAGAGGAAAATTAGACTTTGTTTATTCTTCCAACGACACCATTTTGGTTTGCATACTTTCTGAATATGGAAGCTCATTCTGTGTTGTTTCAATTGATTATCCCTCATCAATCCTATTATTATTTATCTTTGCATGTTTCGTTACAAAATTTAATATTTTATCATTCTCTATATATCCTCCCCATTTTTTTTATACATAGCCCTAAAGGAAATTCAAATTTATGACTTCCAGCATATTATCAAGTCCCTCACCACATCACACCTAGTAGTTCTAATATTATAAGCTATAAAATCATGCATTTGGATATTCAGCCGCAGTGTCTACCACCCGCTGCAAATTAAATCCAGGCATACAAGAAAAAGTGAAGTCATTATAATCATATGAACTATAAATATCATAATTTTCTTATTATGAGCTCTGAAACCTTAAAAATTTAAACTAAGACGAATTAAAGAAAGATATCTAAAAGTCTGATACAATAACAATTGCTTTCACATGAAAAATAACCTGTCACAAATGACCTTTTGAGAAGAAATAAAACTATATGCCCAAGTACACTCACTTCAATAACATAAAAATTTCCTTAACCTCTAGCATGAAGATTGAAGCCCCATCCATACCTGTATCAATCTAGATAATGGTACTACATGACTTTTGCTCAAACAAACCTAGCGTTGGAATGAAATAGAATAGGAACCCGTGTTTGGATCTTTAACAGCTTTGAAGTTGTCGATGCTCATCCCAAAGCGGCCTAACACTGAATTGCCCATGTCTTTCAGTTTTCCTGCATCAAGAAACAATTATGAATGAGCAAAGGAGGATAGTGAAGCATATGCCCAGAATCACATAATAATACAAGTAAAGGCCTAAAGAAGCATTATTATATAATTTATCATAAACAGAAGCATCATTATACAATATTAGTCCAAAACAGGGATTTTCTTTTATAAAACAAATAATATGGAACCTGCTTATCTAAAGGTTGATTTGCCTGAAACTTTCACAACACGACCAGGTGCCACTAAATAGAATCCTATGTTTTAGTTAGCTCTGTTTCGTTATCCGAAAATATTATGCCATAAATCAAAGCAACTTCAACCTTGCTTTAACAAATATAAATATAACCAGAGCAGTCTAATGTTTCCCTGTCCCTTGATTCTCAATCAATCAACCCAATCTCCAATAGAATAAACACATTCAATGACATATATATTTGACTTTCAAAAATTTGTTTACACAATGACAAGACATCCAGATTCCAGTACTGAAAGAATTAATTTCAGAAAGGGCCCAGTACTTCACTAATTACGGTTTTAGAACTTCTATTTGCATGTAACAATCTGTCTTCCATATCTGGGCACATACTAATAAAAATATATTGATATATCTACTATTATAATAATAAATTATAATACATAAAAAAAAGACATCTAATATTAATTAAAACAAATCTCCTATTACTATAACAAAGACTGTTTGCACCACTTGACAGAACATGATATTCTTAGTAATGGACGTGTAACTAAGGATGCGTTTGGGAGAGCTTATCTACAACTTATATTTAAGCTTATCTTATAATATAAGCACTTTAGATGAAAAATTTAGATGTTTGTTTAAACTTATGAAAATAACTTATAACCCTTCAATAAGCTCATTTGAGCTTATTTCAATAAGCTTCTTTATGAAGCTTATTGAAGCTTATAGACATAAGTGCTTAATTAAGTTGTTTTCCCAAACGGGCCCCAAGGCTATTTGAAAAGAGACAGTCGACTTCCACTATATATCAAGTAACTGAGATAATAACAAGCCAGGAAAAACGAAGCAGGTGGCATAACATTTTTCCCCCATTTACCTAGAGATATTAGACAGCATACCATATTAAATTTTGGGGGAGTGAGAAAAAGGAGGATATACTATAGGAAGTTATATTAAGAATAAATTATAAAATGCTAGAATTTTAAGAACATATGAAGAACAGAGATCAACAATGATGTCCTCTCCTCCCACCACCTACCACCCAAAAAAAAAAAAAAAAGAGGATACACCTTTAAGGCCTAAACTAATAAATAAGGTAAAAAAGCCCTACTGAGAGGAGAAAAGACTTACCAATCATCTCCTCCTTCATCTTTTCCCGCTTCTCTGCAGCCAAAGGCTCCAGTCGGCGAATGGCTTTCCTAGCTTGATCATGTGAGGGATCGATTTCTAATATCTTTTTCATATCTGCCAGTTTAAAATAAAATTGTGAAATGAAAAGGAGAATTGGCAATGAATAAACATGAAAAATTGCAAAAGGATGAAATCTATCCTTTCATCCAGCTGAAAAACACTTCTATATACACTAAAAACTAAAGAATAAGCATAAGATTAAGCAAAGCACTATAAAGTTCAAGATGACAACATAAAAATTGAACCCAGTCAACGCACCATTAATGGCCTCCTCAAAATGTTCAAGCTTTTCTTGGGCCTCTCCTCTTCTCACCAAAGCTTTGACATACACAGGATTGAGTTCTAACGCTTTGGTGCATTCTTTGATCGTGTTCTCATATTTCCCCTTAAGTATATTTAACATACATTAAAATCAAATACTTGTAAAAAGTAGAAAGAAAGTTCGTGAAATATGCAACTACAGCACTGGAAAAATGAAGTTCCACAAGCAGCTTTATCAAGAATGAAAGCAATTAAATAAAATATTAAAATGGTATAAAAGGCTACAGTGCAGGAAAAAGAGAAGAGAATAAAAAGGGATCACAGTTGAAATGCCTATTTATAATTTTACAAATCAGCTTCTATAATGTCCACACACGTATATTGACGTCAATTTTGTAAAGTAGCATCTCTACTACTCCTATTGTGTGATTTTCCATCACAGAGTGGTCAAAACAAAAATGATATCAAATTTCACTCAGAGCGATTTGGCCAGGGAACTAATAAATATGTAAATACCAAAGCAAACTTATAGGTACTCATTTTTCAGACAGAAGTCTTATCACAAATCTGCTATCAATAAATGCTTTAATTTTCCAAGACAACTTAAATTCCTCACCAACAATTTTCACTGACCTTATAAAAACTAATCCCTACTCGTCTGGACTAGTATGGAACAAATGATCTGCATGAAACTGGAAACAAGACCAATTTTGAACTACATATATAGTTCAGAAGTTTTTTATTGCTTACTCCTTAGAAAAGTAAAAAACCAACATATACCTTTATCAGGCATAAGCAGTTAAGCTAGAACATGAGACTAATCCATCTAACAACAAGTGGAAGAGCACAGTACTCGAATGTGCTGACAATAGTTATTGTTATTAAAAGGATTAAAGTACATACCAGTTTCAGAAAGCATACAGCACGGTTTGCATGACAGATTGAACGAATTTCCACAGATGAAGGCATGTCTGGTGCAACTTGCAAGGCAGACTCATACTGTGATAGTGCCTCCTCATACTGTCCATCTCCAAACAGTTTATTCCCTTCTAGTTTAGCTTCATTAGCTTGAGCTAATGCATTTTGCTTCAGAAAGCAACAACAGTCAATTACTCTTTCACTTTTCTTGAAATAAATAAATATTGTTCTAAGAATCAGAACCATATCATCACAGCAAGATATACTGGAAATTGGAAGTAAAATTTCCTCACAAAAGGTTTCCATAAAAGGCGCTTGATCTATTAATCATTTACATATTATGCTAATAGTTGTTACTTCCAGAGTGTCAAGCATTGTTTATAATCCCAACATTGGTTTAAAGTGTTATTTTTAAGTTTAATGACATAGGATTAACATACATAAAAGATGGCTAATTTCAACAATCCAAGGTAAACCCTTGAGGTTACTTGAACCCTACATTCATCATGCTAAATAGCCTTCAGGGTTCAGTATTAACATACATAAAAGACACAGCTATTTCAACAACATAAAGTAGCCTCAAACTCATAAAATTCAAGACTTTCTCTCTCTTTCTCTCTTTTTTTTATTTTTTTTCCTTCCTTTTTGGTATAATAATACCATAACTTGCAACTTGTACACCGTACAAGTACAACAAGTTTGGAGGTAATCTAAACCAATATGTTCAGCTCCAAAAGAAGTAGGAGGAATTGACACTGTCCAATAACTTCAGCAATGAAATCCAGAGTGGTAATAGCAGATTGAATCGATATCCTTGGTAAGTTCAGACAATACAAATGCATATATAATATATCCTAACTCCTAAAACCCTACATTTCCCCCTTATTTTTCCATTTCTTCATAGGCGTTTAGAGGTTAGTTGAATAGCCGTTATAATATAAATAAAAATCAGTTTAACAGAAAACTCGCCGTCACAATATACCACCAGTGATCACCAAAAATTCGAAGCATCCAGAAAGATCCAAAACGTAATTGACAAAACCCTCAATAGTGAAATCAAACCTGTGCCAATTCCTCATTGTTTGAGGCATCCTCGGAAGAATCATTTCTCGGAGGAACAACCTGCTCTTTCTCTAACTGCTCATGCTGCTGCTGTTGCTGAGGTTGCTCTGGCTCGTGATCAAGATGTTGTTTTTGTTCTCCTTGCGACTGCTCCTTGTGTTCATCCCCTCCACCGATGGTAGCTCCGCCGTCGTCATCATCGCTGTCAAGCTCAGCCTCGCTGGCGGTTTCAAAGCCATCGGAAGCGTCCTTGTTGGCATCATCATTGATAATCATGGATGATTTTCCGGTTTCAGTTTGAGATGAATTCGCACGTTGCTCGTCAATGTCTTCTTGTTCAATCAGCACCATGTCTATGTGTGTTGGTTCGAAAATAGAGAAAAATTTAGGGATTTTGTTTGGATGACTAGAATACAGAAAGCGATTTTCTGGAACCAGAGATTGAACAAAGGGTGTTTAGAGACAAATTCCTGAAAGTTAATCTGACAGTGTGTGTATATATATTTATATTTATATATGGTTTCATGATATGATATGATGCGATGCTTGGCTTCCAGAATCGTCCCTAAAGATTTTACTCTCTGTAGAGGCAACCCATTGAAAGAGTATCTTCTGGAACTGCGCCACCCATCCCTTTAGTTAGGAGAAAATGGATCTAAATCCATCGGCCCATTTAGCTGCCAAAGAAACTGGGCTGCACTTTTAAAGGATTTTTTCGCCTTTTCCAAGGGATATTTAAGATCTTAAATATGTAGGTAATTTTGTTTTGATTCTATAAATATATATCTATATGTTTTAAAAGGTAACAAGTTTGATAAAACTAAAACTTTAAGGAGAATTTTTAATACGATTTTATCATATTAATTAATTGATACATATATTAGTGTATTTAAAACTTCATATTCTTTTTTTTTTGTTCCCAAAAGTTAAATACTTTTTATAATGACCATTCTAAGCTTTGTTTGTTAATTTTATCCTTTTTTTTTTCTTTTGAAGTAAATTGTAGCTTCATTTTTACTGAAAAATGAAAATTCACTATTGTCTTGTTTGTTACTAATTATTCTAGAATAATTTCAATTCATCTCTAAATAAATTCTAATGATTAAAAGCACTGTAAAATAATGATTTCAATTAATTTATAAATAAGTTTTTTGTTTGAAAATATGTGAAATTTTATTAAAAATCTGAATTTTAATGTATCATGGTGAAACAAATTGATAATATAAATGAATTTTATTGAAATTTTTAATAAAATCAAAAGATTTTATAAGGGTATGTTGTATGTAAAAATCGGTTTGACCTGAGAAGGTCTATGAGTAGTTCGAGAGCAACGGGGACCAGCTCGAAGAGTATCCAGATCGCCTCATTATCAGGACACATCGCGAAGCGACCTCGCCAACTAGAGCTTGTGCGTGAGAAAGCGAGCTCGGCCTCTCCACTCTAAAGAACGAACAAGCCTATAGACTAAACGACCTAGCTAGTTAAGTGCGACCAGCGACTTGAGAGTTCGCCAGACAGAAGACTAAGTCATACTCTGCCCCAACGGACAAATGAGGCCTACTTGCAGAAGACAATCTGCAGTAATCGAAAATGAAAATTTGATCTGTATATCTTGTCTTGTACATTAAATGTTGACATAATAGATTTATTTCATATGTAATTACTATTGTAACTTTCTTTTCTCTATAAATACGAGGGGGGGCCTTCTGTAAAGGGGGACTCGAGAGCAAAGCCGGAAACTCTGCTGGGAGATTAAGAGAGAACTTAAGCATTGCTTCTTTGTAAGAAACACTATGACAATAATATACTACCGTGGACGTAGCGTCCGGTAATATCCATATTTAACCAAATCACGTTAAACCCTGTGTCTTCATTTTGCTCTTTCTTTTTTCTTCGTTGTTCTTGTTATTTTCATTGTGCTCGAACCAGATGAAGGTCTAAGATCCCGAAAAATCCTCCCCGTTGGCTGAGATTAACGGGGAGGATTTGAGATCTTCGTACGAACTAAATTTCACTGTCAACAGGGTATAAGTATAATTCAATAAGAGTTATAAATACAATCAAATTTTGTTTAATTTAAATCCAAACACCACCAACACAAGAATTCATTGTAAAATTTTTCTTTGTACTCATTACAAAAAACCATAAGGAGTTTGAATCTGGATTTTAAACTTTTTAGAAGATATCTTAATTTTTTTTAAAGAAAATGGTGAAAAGTCAAGTAATTGCAATTGATTTATAATACACCATAATATTATTGAAAAAATATGCAAGTTTTTGTATACAACATGTTATTTGCAATTATTTAAAGAAAAATTACAACATAAATAAAATATTTTACAAATTAGTTAAGAAATGTAATATGGCCACTCGCCCTAATAAGAAATCAAATTGATATGCAACTAATCTACAAGTTTTTCTAACAATATTAAAAAAAAAAAAAAGTTGTGACTTTGCCATTTCTCCTGTAAAGGCGACTTTAAATACTAATTTGAATAATTCTTTCTTGTTCAAAGTGAGAGTCTGGATTTGGATGGCCAGGCCCACAAGTTAGAGAAAATCATCTCAAAATATGGAAACAAGTGAGCGAGCAAAGAGGAGGAGGTCAAAATGAACTTTTGACTACAATTTATGATTACGTTTAGATGCAGAGAATGTTTTCCATTTTATAAATGAAAATTGTTTTTTATTTTGACATAGAAAAGTAGAAATTGCATTTAAAATATCTGTTAATAAAAATAATTTTTCAGAACAATTTTTTAAAATTAGAAACTTGACAACAACATCGTGAAAAGAGTATATTAATATTTAAGTTAAAAAGTAAATGTTATCATTTGATAAAAAAAATCTCTGAATTTTTCACTAAAAAACTAGAGTTCTTTTTTATAAAAAAAAAAAAAAGATTCGAAAAACTATTTTAAATCATTTTCAATAATTTAGTTATAAGTTAAAAAATAAA
>JANHAO010015227.1:0-14932 GCA_026873985.1 Saraca asoca | reverse complement strand
AAGTCTTCCTCATTATTTGAACCACATAATTGCCTAGAAACATGAAAAGAGCATCTAGAAACTTGAAAAGCTATCTAGATAATTTTAAATTACGTTTTTTTTTTTAAATTAGATAGAACAACATGGATGTCTTCTATGGCTTCCTTGTCCTGAGAAAGCTTTATATGGCTTCCTTACTGACACTCTTTTCCTTTATATATTTATATATATAGAACAATCAAGGAAACCTCATCCACAAAACTTGCAACAAAATTGTTTTGTTCTACATTAGAAATTTGACAATTTCTCTAAATTCTAAGAACTCTAATTTCATAATTTTCCCAAATCTTTAACTTTAAAAAATTCTCAAAGAATCAACAATGAGTTACTCTGATACCGATTGTTAGAAATTTGATCAATTTATAAATGTAACATGTACAAAATAACACAGAAAATTCAATCTTGAAGCATGTTTCATAATCCTAATATTAATCAAATCCTGAATTATATTTCTATACTCACATTGAAATAAGCAGAAGCGTACATTGATCCATAATTGGAATTGATTAGGCAGACTGGAATGGATATTTAATCTTTCACTTGAATACACACACTCAATTTGTATTCTCTGATGAAGGGATATCGAGAGAATTCTAAGTGATGTATCAAAATGGAGACAAGAACCTTTATATATAATAATATAATTTTTTAATTTCTAATTTGACCTCTCATCAAATTAAAAATTACCAATGATCTTTTCACATTAATTCTATAACACTTTAATACCCCTTAGTCCAATTCTTTAACTTTATTAGATCACATATAAAGGGACTATACTTTAAGATAGCAATACACACATTTAATTTACATATGTTGCCCACATATTAAATTTTTTCTAACAAGAACAGATCAAGACATTTATTGATGCAGTGAGTTGATCTATAGAAGCTTCAACAAACCAAAGCAAATGGTCTGCAAACATTAGGTGAGAAATCAACGGGCCATTTCTATTGGCTTCCAATTATCCAGCTGAACTTTGAACAAAATAATATGGGAGAGTTCATCGACGCACAAAACAAAGATATAGGATGAAATGGAATCCCCTTGCCTAATACCTTGAGAAGGTATGAACTTTGAAGACTTGTAGCCATTCTAGAGCACATTCACAGAGGAATAGGAAATACACTCCATAATAGTTCTAAGAACATTCACTGGAATATGAACTTCTTTTAGAATTTCAGCTATGAAATCCGACTTAAGCTTATCATTGGTTTTTCAACATATTTTTATAGCTATATAACCCTTCCTCCTTTGGTCTTTCTTCACTGTGTGAATCATCTCACTGGCAATAATAATGTTATCCTAGATGCAACGGCTGGGACAAAGCTGGCGTGATCATGAGAGAAAAGGGAGGGCATTAGGACTATATATCTATTAACAGTAACTTTAATAATGCATTTATAACTCACATTACATATTGAGGTCTTTATCAAGAATTTGAGGAAATTTTATTTGAGTGACAAGAGGAGTAGAAGCACCATCCTCACATGTAAACAAATTCTTGAAAAAACCAACAACCATGTTCATTAAGGCAACCTTATCTTTCACCCAAAACCCATTGTAATCTCTTAAAGGGGTCACTCTATTATATCTTCATCTAGTAACTGTTCGTGAGATAAAATCTAATATTCCCATCCCCATCCTCAATCCACTTCAATCTGGATTTCTGGTTCCATAAAATTTCTTCTTGAATCGAAGTGTCTCTTAGTTCTTTTTGAACAGATTCTTCAAGATTATCTAAGTGAAGGTTCTATTTCCTTGCTATAGCATTTTGGACGTCCCCTTTGATTCTTTCCATTAAAACTTGCTTCCTTCGTTTGATTTCTCCAAACACCTCCCCATTTCAAATCTTCAAAGATGCAACAAGATTTTTAAGATTCAGATAAATCACCGCAGAACATACCCAATGAGCATGAAGAAAACTCCGAAAATCTTCATGAGGCAACCAAGTTGCCTCAAACTAAAACTGTCTCTCTCTTATCGGCTTTACCTCCTTCTAAGTCAATCAACAAAGGATGATGGTCTGAATAAATTTGAGGCGAAACTTCTGCTATTGCATCCTCAAACTCATACACCAGTCTGGATTACAAATGACCCTTTCAAACCTTTCAAAAACTCTGTTATAACAATCTCTACGAGGATCATGCCAGGTAAAACGAGACCCTTGCCACCCCAGATCTAAACATCTACATTGTTCAATCCAACTAACAAAGTCTTGACAATGCCTAAGCACAACTGGGGCTCCCCTTTCTTCTCACTGGCATCTATAATGTGATTAAAGTCACCAGAATCAACCAGGGATGAACCATCTGACAAGAAATGTCTAAAGCCTTCTACGTTGCGCTTTCAACTCCGCCTAAGGATTCATGTAAGCCACAGTGAAAAACCTCGCTTTGGTTTTCAATTTTGAGATGAATAAATTGAAATGATTTGGAAGCAAAAGGCAACTGAACTTTGTTATAGAACCAAACAACCCAAATACCTCTTGACAAGCTTCTCCCTTCACTAACAAGAAAATTTGTAAATCCCAGCGTTTTAAAAATGTCTCTCTCTCTCACTCTCGCCGATGCAACTTCAGTTTCCACCGGACCCAGAATATCAGAATATCAAGTCTATTGTTACCTATGAAGCCTAGATATGATACGAATATCGGATATAATACATGTATTTAGATACAGCAATTTTTTAAAATTTAAGATACAGATACAGTTATGATTCATAAAATATATATATATATATATATAAATTTCAGATAAGAATGTTAACATTTGAGAATTAGAAATATATATTTAATATATATAAAAAATAGTATTAAGAAATAATAACATTTACCACTATCAACACTTCCTTTATAAAAAAAATGCTTTTAGAAAAAAAAAAACCAATTTAGAATGGATGCGTGATGATATCAAAAAGGAAAGCGAATACGAACCGTATTTCTCACGAATTTTGAAGAACTGGTGACGTATCTGAAATTTATAATCAACAAAAGTAAAAACTCATTGATTAGATTCTTTGTATCAAGAAATATCTGTCAAGTGTCGGAATCCGATAGTGATACGCCATTGATATTTTGCCATTAACAGGAGAATCGATGCTTCATAGATTATTACTAATTATATTTTTAGCATGAACCAAAAATTCTTGGTTCCCGACTCTCCCACAATTTCAAACCATTATTTTGTTTTTCATGGAAAAAGGTAGCATTAAGCCTCAAGCATCTGCTTCTCTTGCACCCGAGATGCATCTAGCTTAGTTCTGTCAGGTCTGTTCTCACCCAGATCCATATTATGGTCATCCATAATAGGTGTATCTTCCACCATAGAAGCAACATCTTGAGAGGAAAACGGAAGACCTGAAGTTGCATAATCTAGAGGGTCCGGAGGCTTTATTGCTTGACAAGAAACTACCTTCTCACTATCACTTCCCAACTGAAAGTTGTGGATTGTTTCAGGGCCCTTTAGAATTAGAGACACTTGGGTGCAATATGGGCTCGTAGGAAGAATCCAAAAGAGGAATAGAAGGATTCTCAAGGGGCCCCATCCGGTTGTTTACGCTGTGTAGTCACAGTATGAGATAGTTGCTTGTTCTGTTTCTTGTTAATGAGATCTGTTTTAAAATTCTTTTGATTCACCAAATCTGATTCAACTTGGTGATCCTCATAAAAAATTCCCTTGTAATATATTAATACTACTTTTAAGGTATTTAAGCAAAGGACATTAACTGTGTTAATAATATGATTTCAAGATCTTTGTGTTACCGCAGTTTAACATTTACTAATTCTATTTAGTACCATCCATTAATTGAATAATTAGAAATAACCATTTACGACCGTTACCTATATTCGAATATGATATTGTATATTGCAATTACATTTATGCTTTTATCCTCATTAATTAATTTGAAATCTCCATTTATTTCTCTTAACTTTTTTAATAAAAAATAACAAGTCACTTCACACTTGTAATGTTTAAAGTTCGGACTCTATTCACTTAAGGATACTGATACTGCTGTACTATTAAAAATATCAACATTTCTCTAATCTCAACTTACCTTTAAAACTCCTTTTCTTTTCTTTCTCTTCTTTTTTCTATAAAACTACTACGATATGGTCAGGAGTCCGGGCAGAGGGAAAGAAATGCAAGAAAAGAGAATAGAAAGAAAGTTTTCATTACTTTTCTTTGAAACCTAAGTCTGGTCTATGAATGTGAAGTTAACTGCAACGTGAAGGCAACTTTGACGACAATTTTTGCATGTGATTGAAATATGATAAGCAGTGATGCTGGCCAGACATAATTAAATAAATAAATAAATACAACGTCAAGAAATTGAAATACTAACGTGGATATTTGAGTTTACAAGCATTTGTATTCTTCCATCATAACGTGGATATTTAAATTATTATACAGCATTGAATTTGTCTTTTACCTTAAAGAACATTGTTTGATTAGATTATCATGCTCGATTTTCACTACGTAACTGGAGTAGAAAGTCACTCAAAAGTGGCTTCCTACCGGCCTAAATCATGCACTAAGACTTTTTATATTATATATTTTCCTATGTAGAAAATGATTTGACAATTAAAAAACTATGTAAGACAAGATGAATAATGGAAGAAAAATATTGGCACATTTAATAAAATACTTGTTCAAATTTCTAAGAAAAATTTGACAGAGTCTTATTTATTTTCCGGACCCTAGGCCATAGATCAATACAAAATTTGAAGGCCACACACCCTATTCAAGGCCTATATTGACAAACAAAATGCAATACAATGCCCAAATAAATCAATGTAGATAATCCACTAGGCAACATCCACATATGCATATGGGAAGATGCAACCATGTTTTGCAAATGTGGCTTATTCAGTCAAGGAGCATGCTCAAGTTCAAGTAGATAAGGAGGGACAGCAAGGGTAGCCTTAGACTTTAAAAGAAAAATTTTAAAAAGGAATGAGTTTTTTAGAAATCTAATGAATGAATAATTTTTCAAGAATCAATGGTTAATCACAATTATATTCAACTGCAATTTAGTATAAACATATACATGTATTCATTTACAAAACATCTTGCAAATTGAAAGTTGTAGTCTCAAACCATTAAAACTCCAAATTCATAACTTATCAAACATAAGGATACTAAAAAAAAAAAATAAAGAAGTCAAATTCAATTGATAAATCAAACACCAAGTTTAAATATAATATAGGAGTTAAAACTAAACAAGAATACGTTCCCACAATTTAAGGTTTTCCCAAGTAAAATAAGAAGCATGACATGAAATTTCAAATGTACTCATCAAATGAAAAATAACTAAAATGTTTCTTTCTTCACAATTAGACATGTATTGGGAAAGTACAAGGCATCAATTTATGGTTGGGATCTAATGGAGAGTTCCTATAGACAACCCTACCTAATATTGTTCAATCATCACCATTCACTTTATTTCTCCAACAGTTATTCTTCTGTTATCCATTCATCAGTTTCATTTCTTAGTTCAATTCTATTTGCAAGTACACTTGGAGGTTTCTAGAGAAATTCTGCAAGGATCCAAAATAACATTTCTCAATAAAATTCAAGACTTTGCTATTTTGTAAAATAATATTCATGAACAAAAGATGAATGAATCATTTCCAATCAATTCATATATTCATTCATTTGACAATTCATTTAACAATTTCATGTAGTGCATTTGCCAAAAGTGTCAAACAATCCACTACTTCAATATAGCAAGATTTCTAACATCAAACACATGAAACAAGTTTTCCATATATGTAATGTACATAATATTTATGTCCACATACTATTATTTCAAATATGAGTAACTAGTAAAAGTTCAAATTAATCTAAAATCATAGTGTATTATAATCCTCAAGTTCAAGATAGTATTAAAATAAGCTTTTGTACAATATACATTAAAAGAGAAGCAAATTATCCACTCACCTTTAAAGGTAGCAAGATAACTTCAATTTATATCTTGAATCTCAACTTTCCCAAGTAGCCCATCTAACAAGTTCATCAAAATCTAACAACCACTGATCACCAATCATCTCCTAAAGTCAGTTTTTTAATTTAAAATAAAACATTTTAATCACTTAAATTTCACTCTAAGACAAAAGAAAATTCAAATTAAGGAAAAGTGAAAATATGCTCAATTCAATTTCAAGAGCATGGGTTATTGGTTGATTTTAGGTCAATGATCAAGTCATTGCACATCAAGCATCACTCCTATCTAATGTAGTTGGGTAGTGAAATTGGTGGCTTCCAAGCTCTTGAGCGACGAGCTAATTTAATGGCTTTTGGTGAGCTATTAAGCAGCATTGATTCCCATCGGCCTAAGCCAGCTCATGTGTGTCCTTCATGTGATGCTGAAGTAGCTGAAGCAAAGATCAAAGAGGGTGAAGAGAAGCCATGATTAGAGGGGGAGAAATGGAAGTAGTGATTGGAGAAGAAGTAGAGCAATGACCGAAGAAGAAGCAGAGCAGTGATCGAAAAAGTGGGACCAAGAGTAGTGATCAAATAAGAAGAAAGAAAGAGCAAAGGTCTAAGACAAAGAAGGCAAAAGCAAATGTTTGAGAGGAAAAAAACAATCACAAAGAGAAGAGAAGAAAAACATGAGGAAAAGAAAAAAAGAGAGAGAGAGAGAGAGAATAATGTGTGTCGTGAAATTTTTATACACATATGGCATTTTTTTTTCCGCAATAGAAACTTTTACAACACTTTAACTTATACATTTCATTTATAGTATTACATATTGGTTAAAATAAAACTAAAATATAGTTTATATCTACTTAATAACCATCACAAATAACACATAGTTTAACAAATATATATACTAATAAAAGTTATTTTTTATTGGTATTTTTAAACCAATATATTATAACGTGTGTTACAATTCTCCCCCTTAAAAGAATTCTCCCTCAAATTCTTTAAGTAGGATTGCAATGAAGAAAGTACAAATACTTTTACTAACTATTAAAGGTATAGTTCTAATGATGACTAGATAGATGGATTTGTACCAATACATTGTGTGAAAAAATAGGGACATTTTTCCTTCATGTTTGGTTTGGGTTCCCAAGTCATCTCTTCTTTCCCATGGTTTTCCCATGAGACCTTTACTGAAGGATATTTCTTAGAGTGAAGTTTTCTAATTTGTTAGTTTATAATAGCTACAAGACACTTCTCATAATTCAAGTGACTGTCTAGCTCAATTGGGATTTGAGGAAGGATGTCAGATAGATCTAGGACATACTTTTTCAATATGGACACATGAAAAATGGGATGAATGCTCTCTAACTCTGAGGCTAAGTTTAACTTGTAAGCCACAATACCTACTTTCTTCACTATAGGAAATGGGCCTATGCATCAAGGGCTTAGTTTTCCTATCTTATTGAATCTCATCACTCCTTTGATGGGTGATATTTTCAAGAATACCTGATTACCTACTTTGAACTCCAAATCTCTTCTCCTCTTGCCTACATATGACTTTTGATAGCTTTAAGCATTTATTAATTTTTCTCTAATAATCTTAACCTTCTCATTAGCATCTTGAACCAAGTCTAGGCCTAACAACTTTGTCTCACCTACTCCAAACCAACCAATGGGAGATCTAACTTTCCTCCCATACATTGCTTCAAAATGAGTCATTTGAATTAAATAATGGTAATTGTTGTTATAAGCAAATTCAATCAAAGGTAAATATCACTCCCATCTACCCTCAAATTCCAACAACCTAAGCCCAAAGCATGTCTTCTAGAACTTGAATTGTTCTCTTGGATTATTCATCTATTTGAGGATGAAAGTTATACTAAAGTGAAGTTGTGAACCTAAGGCTTTTTTAAAAGATCTCCAAAAATGAGCCATAAACTAAATGCCCTAATAAGATATGATAGACAAAGGAACATTGTGAAGAGATCCGATCCGATCCAGGTACAACTAAGTATACACGGAAGTTGAATAAGTAGTCTTTACTAAAAGAAAATGAGCACTCTTTGTCAAATGATCTACAATCACCTATATAGAATCATGACCCCATGGAGTCTTTGGCAATCTAGTAAGGAAATCCATGGCAACTCTTTCCCATTTCCATATAGGAATCTTCAAATTCTAGCACAAACCTATAGGCCTCTGATGTTTAACTTTAACTTGTTGACACGTAAGACATAGGGAAACAAAATCTACTATGTCACATTTTATTTCTTCCCACTAATAACCTACCTTCAAATCCTAGTACATCTTGTTAATGTATGGATGCATAGCATAAGATGAAGAGTAAGCTATATACATAAGTTGTTGTCGCAATCCATCAACTTTAGGCACCCAAATTTGACCATGATAAGTCAAGGTTCCTTGTTTATCCTTTGTCAATCTTGAACCTGGCTCTTTTTTTAATTTGTCAAGTAGCCTATTTATATTCCCATCTTGAACCTATGCAGCCATAATTTAATTAACTAGTGGAAACTATACTTGCTGGTGTGCTAGAAGTATCCCAAGTTCTTATATTTGCAATTAAATTCCACTAGTTTTGACCTTGTGTAACTCTTGAATAATTGGTCTTCTTTGCACATTAATATGAGCATGACTTCCTACTCAATGCATCTGCCACAACATTAGCCTTTCTTGGATGATACAAAATTAAGAAATCATAATCTTTTATAGGTTCCATCCACCCATATCATCTTAAGTTCAGGTCTTTCTACTCAAAAGTATACTTCAAACTCCTGTGATCAATGTAAATCTCATAGATCTGTCCATAAAGATAATACCACCAAATCTTCAATGCAAACGCCACTGTGACCATCTCCAAATCATGGGTAGGATAATTCTACTCATGTTTCTTGAGTTGCTGCAATGCGTAAGCAATAATTTTGTCATGCTACGTTAGAACACATCCAAGCCTATTCTAGAAGTATTAGAATAAATTGTGTAGCTACCGCCACTCGAAAGTAAAGCTAACATTGGTGACATGGTCAAACACTCTTTAAGTCATTGAAAGCTTGCTTCACACAAATTAAACCATACAAATTTAGTGATTTTCTAAGTCAACTGGGTCATAGTAGACAAAATTTGGGAGAAATCCTTTACAAAACAATGTAATATCGACCAATCCCAAAACGCTACAAATTTCAATCACTAAGGTAAGTCTAGGCCAATTTTGAGATGTTTTCACTTTCTTGGAATCTACACTGGTAACTTCCTTGGTAGCCACATGTCCCATAAAAGCCATATTGGATAACCAAAACTTACACTTCAAAAATTTAGCATACAACGCATGTTCTCTAAAAGTTTGTAGAACTATTTTGAGATGCTACTTATGTTCTAGATCACTATGGGAACACACCAAGATATTATCAATGAACATGATTACAAATCATTCAAAGATAGGTCAAAAAACTCTATTCATCAAATCCATAAAAGCTATAGGAGCATTGGTTAAACTAAAAGATATCACAAAAAACTTATAGTGACTGTATCAAGTACGAAAAGTAATTTTTGGAATGTCTTCATTCTGGATTCGTAATTGATGATAGCCTAAGCAAAAATCAATCTTTGAAAAGCATTAGACAGCCCAGAGTTGATCAAACAAGTCATCAATCCTTAGTAATGGATATTTATTTTTCACTGTGACTTTATTTAGTTACATGTAATCAATACATAGTTCCAAAGTTCCATCCTTCTTTTTCACGAATAACATTGGAGCTCTCCATGGTGATGTACTAAGCCGAATGAAATCTTGATTAACCAAGTCTTGCAATTGTACTTTCAATTCAACTAGCACCATCCGATAAGGTAGAATGGACTTGGGATTAATGCCTGAGACAATATTAATACAAAACTCGATTTCTCACTTTGATGGTATTCTAAGTAGCTCTTTAGGAAAAAATCTAGGAATTCTTGAACCAATAATACATTTTCTACTTTTTGTTTTAAATGTTTTGTGTCTCTGACATATGCTAGACAAGCCTCACATCCTTTTCTAATTATCTTTCTAGCATTTAAAGTAGAAATAAGGTTAACAGAAGCATTATTCCTATCTCCCTAAAGCAGAATGGGATCTCCATCAAGTATACAAAAACTAACTAGTTTATTGTGACAATCTAAACATGCATGACGTATTGATAACCAATCTATACCTAGGATAACATCAAAATTAATCATATCTAACATAATCAAGTCAATAGGTAAAATAGTCTCATGTACATCAGTTTCACAAAAAGGTATTATATCATAAGCAATCAATGTTTGACCCAGAATAGTAGATACTAACAACTATAATATCAAAGAAAGTCAAGGTAGAAAATAAATGAGTGAGCTACACCTAAATCAAATAGTTTGAATAGAGTCAATTAACAAAGTATTTGTAACCATTGCATTGGAAGCCTGGGCATCTTACTAAGTTAAAGCATAAACTCTTGTAGTAGTTCCATGTCCACTACCACAACCTTTACTGGAAGGACCTCTACCTCCGCCTCTTCCACTATACTTAGATAGTGGTGGTCTCATTGATGCTACAAAATGTGATAAAACATTTCCTGATGCACCCGTTGCCTTGCTGTCTCTAGATAGGGTTGCTCAATATAGACAATCTCTCACTATATGACCCATTTGGCCACACCTTAAGTAGACTCTTGTTTTGCATTCACAAACCCCTAGATGTAGTCTACCACAAGTCTTACATTATCATAGTGCCTCCGGTCTAACTAAAATGGGATAAGTAGAGTCAGATCTTCCAAGAGGTTGGTGACTCCTACTAGCCTCTTACTTTAGCTATCTAACTTGGTGCCTTCGATGAAAATTGCACATCATGTCTTCATGAAGGAGGTGCACTAAAAGATGAAGATGGATGTCATCTGGGATCTTTATTAGTACCCTGATATTTTGATTTCTTTCTTGCACTACTTTAGGCCTTTTTTTCCTTCTTTCTTTCCATAAATCTCACTTCTAATTCTATATCCTTTTGTAGACTTGCTTATATATGGTCCCCTTGGAAACCTGAATGGCAATGAAGTAATTATTATTAAAGCTATTAACAAACTTCCTAGTCTTATCCCTTTCAGTAAGGATCATATGTCTTGCAAATTGGGACAAGTAAAAAAATTGGGGGGCATACTTAGAAACTAATAATCCTTTTTGCTTAAGATTGATAAACTCCTATAATTTGGCATACTGGTGTCCCTCAAGAAAGAACTATTATAGGAAATTTGTGTGAAATGTTTCCTACGCGTCTGTTATTTCCCTAGATACTTTATGGCTTTCCTAGCCCTGAAACCAATCAATGGCTGATCCATCTAGCTGGAACCAACTAACATCATCATGACATCCTCTAGGCACTCAAGGACTAGCAATAATCTTTCAATTTTATCTAGAAATAAAGAAGATCCATTGATAATCCGATGCCTAAATAGCGTGGAGTTTTGAGCTTTTGAAATTCTTGAAGATAATTTCTAAAATTCATAGGTGTTGGCCCTATAGGTGGTGGAAGAGTGGTGGTGCCTATATTTTTGGCCCTTCATGTTGTTGCCTTTGAAATCATTGTTAGAATAATTCATCTACAAATTCATTTATGGGTCTTTCTAAGTTTTTGGCCCATATTAAGGCATCAAAAGTAGAAGATCTTGCTAGAGCTCTAGAAGTGGAAGGAGCTTTTGTCTCAAGTTAGAAAGTTTCTAGGTGCACTTCACCATGTGCAACTCTACCTTGACCTCTAGCCCTACTTCTACCCCTGTTTCAAAGTGGTGGCGAAGGTGATGGTTCATGAGAAGCTCTCTAAGATGCTTCTTCAGATCAATGTCCAATTCAAACTAGAAGCCCTGAGTGGCATTTTCCTATCATCAAAAGAAGGATAACTTTGAGCAATATTTAAGCATACATATATAAAAATAAAAGGTTTAGTCATTGTAGATATTCTTAACATCTATCTTGGAGTGGGCGTTGACATATCCTTACTCAAGTTTTGTGCTCCCAGGTGCACTAACACAAACTCAGTATATGTCTATCCCATTTTGACAATAGAAAAATCTAACTTATACCCCTAAAATCTACACCATGCTCTAATACAAACTTTGTCATGCCCTAATTCCTAACAAATGACCAACGTAGAAAATTGCCTAAGGGTGCCTTCTTACCAACCTAGACCATGCACTAAGATTTTCAATGATACACATTTTCCTATATGGAAAATGACTTGACAACTAAAAAACTATGCAAGATAAGATAAGTAAGTAGAAGAAAAACATTGAAACGTTTAATAAAATGCTTGTTCATATTTCTAATAAAAATCCAATAGTCTCTTTTGTTTTTTGGACCCTAGGCCATAAGGCAATATAACAATTGAGGGTCACATGCCCTACCTAAGACCTATATAGGCAAACAAAATGCAATACAATGCCCAAATGCATTAGTATAGACAATCCATTAGGCAACATCCACATATGCATATGGGAAGATGCAACCTAACATCTCTACCAAAATGCCTCCATGGTTTGTAAATGTTGCCTACCTAGTCAAGGTGTAGGCTTAGATCCAACTGGATGAGAAGGAACAACATGGTATGCTCAAACTCTGAAAAAAAAAATGAGTGAGTTTCTTAGAAACCTAATGAGTGAATAATATTTTAGGAATCAATGGTTAATCACAAATGTATTCAAATGCATTCCAATACAAACATACATATGTATTCATTTATAAAATATCTTTCAAATTGAAAGTTATAGTCTCAAACCATTAAAACTCAAAATTCATAACTCATCAAATGTAAAGATACTAAAAAAAAATGAAGTCAAATTCAATAGATAGATCAAACACCAAGTTTATATATAATATAGGAGTTCGAGTTAAATAAGAATATATTCCCACACTTTAAGGTTTTCCCAAGTAAGTAAAATGAGAAGCATGACATGAAATATCGAATATACTCATCAAATGAAAATTAACTAAAATGTTTCTTACTTCACAATTAGACATGTATCAGAAAAGTACAAGGTCTCAATTTATAATTGGGATCCAATGGTGAGTTCCTATAGACAACCTTGCCTAACATTATTTGGTTATCATCATTCTCCTTATAATTCCTCCAACAGTTATTCTCCCCTTATTCCTCCACCAGCTTCATTTTTCGGTTCAATACTATTTACAAGTGTACTAGGAGGTTTTCTGGAGGAATTCTCCAAGGATCCAAAATACATTTCTCAATAAAATTCAAGACTTTGCTATTTTGTAAAATAATATTCATGAACAAAAGATGAATGAATCATTTTCAATCAATTCATATATTCAGTCATTTGACAACTCATTTAACCATTTCCTATAATGAATTTGCCAAAAGTTTCAAACAATCCACTACTCCAATATGGCAAGATTTCTAATGCCAGACACATGAAACAAGTTTTCCAAGTATATAATGCACATACTATTTACTACCTCATGCAATGTCATTTTCAAATATGAGTAACTAGTAAAAGTTCAAATTAATCTAAAATCATGGTGTATTATAATCCTCAAGTTCAAGATAGTAATTAAAATAAGTTTTTGTATGACAAACATAAAAAGAGAAGTAAATTATCCACTTACATTTAAACGTAGCAACATAACTTCAATTTATATCTTAAATTTCAACTTTCCAAAGTAGCCTATCCAACAAGTTCATCTAAACTTAATAACCATTGATCACTAATCATCTCCTAAAGTCAGTTTTTTAATTTTAAATAAAACCTTTTAATCACTTAAATTCCACTCTAAGATAAAAGAAAAATCAAATTGAGGAAAAGTGAAAATATGCTCACTTCAATTTCAAGAGCATGGGTTGCTAGTTGATTGTCAACGATCAAGCCATTAAACATCATCTTCCACTCTCATCTAATTCAACTAGGTGGTGAAAATGGTGGCTTCCAAGCTTGTGACAAGCAATGAGTTGGTTTAATGGCTTTCGATGAGCTGTTGAGCAGCATTGATTCCCATCAACCCAAGCCAACTCACGTGCATCCTTCATGTGATGCTGAGGTAGTTAAAGTAGAGATTAGAGAGGACAAAGAGAAGCTACAATTAAAGAAGGAGAAGTAGAAGCAGTGACTAGAAAAGAAGAAACGAAGCAGCAAATGAAGAAGAATAAGCAGAGCAGTGATCAAAAGGGTGGGAGCAAAAAAGAGTGATAGGAGAAAAAGAAAGCAAAAGCAGAGTCCTGAGAGGAAAAAAAAGGCAAGAAAGAGAGAGAGAGAATAATATGTGGCGTGAAATTTTTATACACATATGGCATTTTTTTTCAGCAATAGAAATTTTTAAAACACTTTAACTTATACATTTCATTTATAGTATTATACATAGGTTAAAATAAAAGTAAAATATAATTTATATCTACTTAATAACCATCACAAATAATACATAGTTTGACAAATATATTTACTAATTGAAGTTATTTTTATTGTTTTTTTTAACCAACATAGTATAACAAGTGTCACATAGATAGAAAATATCTTAAAAGTTTGTTGGATTGATATCATAGGCGAAAGGGAACATTTTTAGGAAATAACTATTTTACTAGATGATAAAATTCTCATACTATCAAGAATGCAATGAATACTTCCTTTTAGGTTTGGATGTAGAGGTGTTAAAACGGGTTGGGTTTAACGGGTTAGCCTAGGATTGGTATAATTTTGCCTGGCCTGGGACTGGGACTGGTACGGAAAGCGATAACAGTGACCCGACCTGGTAAGGGACTAACCCAAAATAATTTAACCCGACAAGCGCTTGAGACTGATAAGTGTTAACCCGTTGGGCTATTGGCTTAGCCTGTTAACCTGGTTCTATTGGGCTATTAGGTTAGCCTGGTAATATATAATTAATTAATTAGTATGTATATGTATATTAAAATTATAATTTTAATATATTAAAATTTATATATT
>JANHAO010015226.1:0-14937 GCA_026873985.1 Saraca asoca | reverse complement strand
GCATATGTTATATGTTTATACAGGGTTGATTGGGCGTATAGCCCTTTGTTTTGTATGTAGGCCATGTGGCCAGATGTCCAGAAAATAGAGAAAATTTTGCCGAATTTTCGGTAGAGATAATAAAATTATTGTTTGATTAATAGAAATTATGTGCATTGATGTTATGTCTTTATTGCATGGTAAGGCTTGTAGGGGGGTTTCCTGAAGGAAAGGGATTCCTGATGGTGACCTTCTACGCCGGTCACGGATCCGGGAATTGGATCGTGACACAAACACAGGTTTTAGATTTTTTGTCATTAAAACTGAGTTACACTTTATACACATCAGATTTTAAATATAACAAAAATAGACATTTAAATATGTTTTTATAAATTCTAAAATTTAATTAAATAAAATTTTAACACTTAATAAAACTTGAGGCATAGATTGGATCATAAACTAAACTGAATGATTATTTAGAAATTGAAATAAATAATACTTCAAATATTTAAAATAATAATTTATTTATTTCTCAAATAGTTATTATTAAAATTAAAATTTAATAAATGATATATCAAAACATTTATTTATTTTTCATAATAGTTAGTAAAATAGTTTAATAGTCAAAGTTTTGCAAACATAAATTTTGAATTTAAAATGTTCAAAGAAGAAAAAAAATATTTATTTTAGTAAATATTATGAATATATATACATTTATTTCTAAATTTTTAACTTATTAAATTATTTTAAAAATTATTATGAAAAATAAATAGTTTAATAATTATTAGTTTTAGTAATTTTAGTAATTATTATAAAAAATAGAAAAAGAATTTGTCCATTTTTATAATATTTATTAAATTAGTTTAATAAGTTAAAATATTAGAAACAAATAAATATTTTTCATAATAATTACTTAAATAGACAAAAAAGAAAGAAAAAAGAAAAAATGTGTGATTATAAAATTTTTGTCTATAAATAAAACTACAACACTTGTTTTAATTTATTATTAAAGATGCATTTAATTTATAAAAATTAAATTCATAAGTGTATGAAGTTCACATAAATCAAGTACAATAGCCAAACACAAGTTTTGGATTTCCTATCATTAAAACTGGGTTTCACTTAATACATATTAATTATCTAGTGTAATGAAAATAATTTTATACGCACTACAATAAATTTGGGGGAATGGAAGAGAAAATAAAAAAGGAAAAAAAAATGAAATGAGTGATAATGACCCAATTAAAAATTATTTTAAATTATAAGGACTTAATTCCAAATTTTAGTAAGTCTTTGTCATGTCATAAAAAATTAAATGGAATTTTGACAATAAACACTTAATTAGAAACAATTTTAAACTATAAAGACACAATTCTAAATTTTAAAACTATAAATACTCATTTTGAAAAAAATTGAAACTATAGAGATATAAAATGCAATTTAACCAAAAAGATAAAAAGAATATAGAATGTATCTAACATGAATACGTGGCACTAGAATGAGACATAATTATTAAAGCAACATAATCATAAAGAATATGATTTGCAATAAATGAAAGAGAATGTATTAATAAATACAATTTTAATGGTGCCATTATGCCAAAAAAAAAAAAAAGGTGTCTGGATTTGTAAATGACTTAATGTATACAACTTGTACACAATTAGTGTAATGCACTACTTGTCACGCTTATTACTTATTATCATAAGCTAGCCTCGTGAACCAATTTAGTAGGTAAATATGTTTGATTTTAGATGAAACTTAGTGTAAAAAATAAGACATGAAAAAAAGGTCCCGTAGTGCGAATTTGAGAGTAAATATACTTGTGTATTAGTTTTCATATTTTGGGGACATCTGTATCTTTTTAACATATATTGTTTATCCAGTGCAAGTAGAAAAGTATATAATTGTGATCATTGTATTTTTGTCTTTATGTCCATATAAGATGACATATAAATTCCCCTTAAAGCTATAGGAAAAATTCTTATATCAATTTGAAAAAAAATATGTCTACTTTTACCAGAAAGACATTGGCTTAGAATGCTCTATTGGAGGTGTATCTAGTGATCTAGGTGGGCACTATGGCATGGACTAAGGATTAGAGTATGATGGGTTAAAAACTCCCTTACATACTCAGAATTATGTATTAAGGCATATATCAATAAAGTAGAGTTATCTTTTTCCTTATTCAAAAAGTCTATTCTCATTGTGCTCTAGAGGTTACTTATATGGGGCGTTCTTTAAGACTCAGTATATGCGGATACTCTATTATATGTTCATATTTACCTATGGACATGTTAAGCATACGATTTCATAGTATGGGCAATCGAAATTTAGTTTGCCTATCTATCTAAGTGTAGCTCGAGTTTATTAGAAGATTAGCATGTTGGCCAAGAGTTGGTATCATGCACATGCACCGCACGGTATGATTAGAAGAGCTACCAACCCATGATAGATTGGTATCAGAGATCGATTGTGCTAGAGAAAACAGACTGGGTGACTACAATCAATGTAGATTTAGCTTGTCTAAAGCTATATGAGGGTGGTAAACGAAGCGAACACTCATCGAAAGTAGCAAGTGGTTGGAGTAACTTAAGGGCTGGTGTATGAGATATTGCATTCGAGGGAATGTAAATGGTGCATTAGGTGCAAGTGTGTGCAGAATTTGATGGATTTATCATACATAATGGGATATTGGCTATGTGCTCATTCATAGTAGCATTCGAAGAATTGTAAAACCATAAAAAAGGATGAGTAAATTAATGGCTTATCTAGTGGGAGGAAGCTTTAGGAGAAGCCTTGATCTTGCCAAGATAGTTTGACCATATCCATCAGGGACACATTAACTGTCAATGAAGCTATGAGAATAAAGCAATGATTATGCTAAAATGTGTAGCTACAACAGACAATTGACATATCTTATCGGCGACAAGTTCGAAGAGACGTGTTGAGCAAAAAAAATCTTATTAAAAGAGTTTAAAATTGTGTTAGAGGGCATGAATCCAACTCAAAGGTATAAACTCAGAAAGAACAAAGATGGTCCAATAAGGATCAAAGTTATGCACAATAATAATTGTATGAGTGTAATGAGTGAGCCACAATACTCATCCACAAAATTCAAGACAAGATGTTAAAAGAGTTAGCACATTATAATCCTAAGACAATCAACAATGATCTAAGATGTAATGAGCTAGAACTACATAGTTGTATAGCAGAATAGAAACAATAATTCAAGGTATAGTAGGCTAGCATTACATAGTCACAAGAAAAACTTTGTGACAATGATTATGAGACTCACAATTGCTGGTGCATAGGCTAGCACTACATAAGTGCTATATGCTCAACCCTTATCTAGTCGTTGATATGGGGAAGCAGCAGGAGGATGCATTTGAAGAAGAAGTCATTAGGAAGATGCTCTTAGACTAGGCTATAAGGCCTAGGTATTGAAAGATGTCACTCAAGAAGTGCCAAAATGGGGTATTGATCATTGAAGAAGTGGCTAGAATGGTCAAGATACTAGCAATTGGCTTGAGGGTCATGGGAAATGAGCCGGTATCAACTTTGAAGAGACAACATTGAAGAGTGCAAACCTAATAGGGGCTGTGAGAACCAAGATGCTAGATAGCATCAGCTTTGAAAAAGTTACAATGGTTGAGATACTAAAAAGGTGTCAATTTAGAGAGGGTCTGAGGATCCAATCATGTGTGGAAGTGGCATCACAAAGTGTAATAGATTGATCAAATGCCACGTGAGTATGCTTGTAAGCAAGAAATGAGACTTTTAGGCAAGCCATGTTACTTTTTAGCAAGGTAGGAGACTTATGCCAGAATAATGCATGAGACTTGTGTTTCTCACATTAGGGGAATAAGACATTGGATGTGAGGCATACCTAATAGTAAGTGGTCCAAAATGCCAAGCAAGTGCATAAGTTATAGAGGTAGCATAAATTCATGCTACAGAGGTAGTGTAATCAAGAGTTATGGTGGCAAAGTGCTTGCAAGTTGCAAAGGTAGTAAGGTAAGCACAAGTTATAGAGGCAACAACTTGAATGCTATGAAGGCAGCATGGCAACAAGTTACATAGGTGACGAATTAGAAAGTTATGAAGATAGTGGTATGTGAGTATGTGTCAGGGTATCAAAGTAGAGTCTACAGAGGTATATCACAAAGTTTGTGAAAGAAACAATGCTTAAGACATCGAAGTTGTGGAGGCAATTACCTAAAGTTTATAGGGTAAGCAAATGCTTAACAATGTAAATTGAAAGAGGTAAAGCCAAGAGGAAGTCAATAGAGGAGTTGAGAAGCAATAAACTACTGATTATCTACAAAGCTATGTCAAGTTGATAGTGCCTTATCAAAGTCTCTTAAATGATGTTAGCTCAAATAGATAAGTAAGAAGCAGTTGAAGGAGAAGCTTGAATGGAGTAAGCTAAAGGCCCACATGAAGATTTGAGTAGCTAACTTTGATAAAAGAAAACCTTCATGAAAGCTATTTTAGATTGAAGTGTCAATGAGGTTATTGACATTTGAAGTGAGAAAGAATGTCACAAGCTGGTCTTGTGAACCAATTCGATGGTCAAACATGCTTGGTTCTAGATGAAACTTGGCATAAAAATTAAGCATAAAGATGAGGTTATATGGTGCGAATATGGTAACAAATGCACTTGTGTATTATTTTCCTACTTTGGGGGGTGTTTATGTCTTTTTAGCACAAATCATTTATCTAGTGCAAGTAGAAAAACACATGGTTGTGATCCTTGCATTTTTATATTTACGTTCATATGACATAGCATATAGATTGCCTTTCAAGCTATAGGAAAAGTCCTTATGTCAACTTAGAAAATGTGTGTTTATTTATGCCATATGGCCTTTGGCTTAGAATGCTCTTCAATTCAACACCAAAAGCATATTGATTCATTGATTATAATATGAGATATGAATTTTGGAATCCAATAGTTATTATTCATGTCACTATTCAACCATGAGCCCATCATATTTTTTGCTTTTTTTAGAGCTCAAATCTTGTGTTTTAAGCTTGTTTCTATGAAGTGAAACCACAATCTAATAGTATATGATTATTTGATGAAGGAAAACCTTGAAAATCTAGGAAGCTAACTATGCACTTTTTCTTGTTTCATGAAAAGTATTGAAGATCCTGGTGGAACTAGTTGTGATTTCTTGTTTTTAGTTGCTAAGGTGAATAATTCTTACCTTTCTTATGAATTTTTATGTGACTATTGCTTAAGATCTATTAAATGTGGTGTAAGTTAAGGAAAGATGGATATTGGTGGCTGTTTGATAAGGTTTGAGTTTAAATGGTTTGATGATCATAATAGTTGGCTTTTTGCTGGAAAAATCGAGTTTTATGTTTATTTGAACCTTGAAAACATGTTGTGCTAATTTCTTGTGTTTTGATGCAAGTTCATATGTGTTTCCTCTGTTTTTGCTGGCTTTTCATTTCCCAAAATCATACAATTTGAATCACCCAAATTTTGCATGAAGCCACGATCATGCTTCCACCTGTAAAATAAATATTGCAACCTATGCCTTGAGATTCCAATCGAAATTTTAGTTAATTTCCTTATGAGTCAAATTGACCATGAATGAATCTACTTCTATGATTCTACTTGTGATCCTAATTGTGTACAAGATCTGGACTTTTGAAAGTTTGTCAACTTTAATGAGTAAACTAGCATTTTGATCTAACTTTCTGGTGAGTCGAATCAAACCTTCCTTGATGATTGCAACTCTACTCGTGGTTCAACGGTGATCATACTTGTGATTCTAATAGCATATCCAGAATTTTCCACTCTTTTTAGTTCAAACTTTCTTCTTTGTAAGACATCCCTTATCTCTTTGGATCTAAACTCATATGAAATATAATCAAATCAAATATAATGGATAAGAAATCCTAAATAAGAACTATCAAACTAATATTAATCAATCAGGTAATTATTTTTACATAAATGCTATAGAAGCATTATGGATAGTTATAAAGATAGTGAGATGTAAGGTATGTGCATGTAAGAGTAATGCAATGTTATCTATACGCTGATGTTATGAAAATAATCATGATACTTGTTATGTTAAAATGACAAGGACTATCTCTGGTTATAATGTGATAGAATGTGAGCTAATAAGTAAGAATATTATTAAGTTTGAGAATCCCTCATAAGATGATGATATGTGATGTATAATGGCAAGGAAATGTGATATACAATGATGACGATATGTGATACATGAGAATGATAAAATATGAATGATGTATATCATGATACTGGGATGAAAACGAATGACTGTAATAGTAATGGAAAAATGAATTATGTGGTACGACTGTGATAAGAAATAATACTCTTGAAATGCTTGAAAATTCCCCATGAGATATGGGATGAGAAATGATGAGAATGAAATGTGTTAATGAGATGAGATGAGATATGTGAACTGGATCTTGGATCTGTGAGTTCCAATATGGCGAGTGGTATAAGGTAGGTGCTTGGAGGGAAAAGGCTAGGTTTATATAGTATAAGGTTGAAAAAGGAGTCAGAAGGAGGATTTTGATAACTATTTTTTTTTAATTTTACTTATGCATGAATTGATATTCTGCAAAATGCTAAATTACAATATAATCATATGATACGAATATATGTGAAAGTTGATTTCTATGAAATGCTAAAAAGTAATATGGTATTGTGATATGAATTTATGATGATTAATGAAGATGGTTAAGGCCAAGAGAAGACTATAGCTTTTTATAATGTGACAACAAGAATGTGTTATGATATCACTCCGAGGTTAGTTCTCTAGGTCTTTGTGATGTGTTTGCTAACTCTGGCATAAACTATGCTCTCTGATGATATGATGTATATTTGTATGGTTGTATGTCGATAAATTTATAAGTTAGGTATGGATTTATCTCATTGAGTCCTAGACTTACTCTTCTGTGGATTATTTTTTAGATTTTCAAGATATTGCCGATAACCTACACCCCAAGAAGTAAGGATGAATAGTGAACCATGGAAATTCCTATTGATATCTTTACCACTACAATAGGAAGTATTCTAAAAGAGTACTAGATCAAGTTTATATATCATGATACTAAATTGGGTTGGACATTGTGTCGGTTTTGTTAAAAACTAGATGAAAAACTCATCGAATATATGTTAAATTAGCATGAACCTCATTGAGTAATAGAATTATGGTTATGCTCCAATGTGCCTATCTTTCTTTTTATATGCTTGATTGTTTCTTAACCAATCGACTGAGAATAAGGAAATCTAGTTAGAAAGATTAAAAGTTGTTATAGTAGAAAAGGTCAAAAAGACAGATTAAGGGCTAGTAACTATCAATCAGAAATTGATATTTCAGTTATAACCAAAAAATTGGGTCGTGAACATGTTTGGTATCAAAGCAATGATTTAGGTTAAACCTATGAGTATAGGCTTGCATATAGAATTGCATAGATTGTCTTCTGGTGGTGGTTTTATCAAGTGTTAATAGGAACAGTATCAGTAGCACGTGTGCACCCAAGAACACATATTGCTAAGACCATTCCCATTAACCTGGTGACATTTACATCTGTGTCAACAAAATTAAGTTAGAACCCTTATGTGTCTTGAGAATTTGATTAATTTTGTAATGCAGATTATGAAAAGAATTAGAAGGTAAGAAAGCCAAGAGTCTGAGTCTAATAATGGAGAATCGTTCATTGGACGAAATAGTTCACACCATGAAGTTAGTGATAATCCTAGAGTCTCTTAATAGGCAGAAAATATAATTCAACAGGCAATGAATCACTTGATATGTGCACTAATGCAAAATCAAAATCATGATCAAAATAGAGAGCCTGATAGGGGTAGATGAAATGAAAAATTTTGAATTTCTCCGGCTAGGAATAAGCAAGAGAATAGGTTAAGAATCATCCATGAGTTTCCAAAATTGAAGCCACCCTGATGTAGGGGAACAAATTCTACTGAGGATTAGTATCAATTTCTTGATTAAATTGAAAGACATGATAGAATGCTACAATGTCATGAACCCTTACTAATGAAGCCGGTAAGGTATTAATTAGATGATTTGGGTTATTACTGGTATGTGGGAACTATAAAGAGATGAGCTATCAATACTGAACCATTAACTTGGACGACGTTTTAAGAAATTTTTACTGATAGATTCCTTCCTCCTAGTGTACGATAGGTGAATGCCAGGAGGTTTGAAACTTAAAACAAGAAAACTTATTTGTGAGTGAGTGTGAGGTTCAATTTACTCGACTTTCTCAATATGTTACTTGATTTCTAATGAGACTACAAAAGTAGAAAGGTTTATGCAAGGACTCCGTGACTACTTTTTTGATCAAGTTAAAATTGATTCAACTACAATGTACCAACAAGATATGAATTAAGTTTTATGGGTTGAGTTGAGGTCCAAAGAGCTATGAAAAGGAAGTTTCCCTTGGTAGTAAAAAAAAAAGAAGCTCAAACTAAGGAATCTAGTATTGCATTGAGCAAAAAACTAATTCCAACTCGTGAAATACCACCTGATGGGAGGAAGGGAAATTATATTAGATCATCTCGGTCATAGAATCTAGCTACAAGAAGAAACATGAGAGGTTAATCAATTTCTACTATCTTTACTTTGTTCCATAGAAGAAATACATTCCAAAGTTAAAGAAATTTCAAAGTTAATGTTCCATAATGTGGAATATGTAATGTAAAGCCTTATAGACCATATAGAAGAAAACTGACTAGATCTTTTTGTTATGAAATGCCAAGACATAGAGTGTGGGAATGCCTTATAAATGTAGGTGCCTCAAAATATGGTGCAAATTCTCAAGCCGACCTTAAAACTAGCTAGGAATCTAATATCTAGCATCCGAAAGAGCACTAGCTGTGTTGAGTATAAGCGATGAGAGAGGTAATTGAAGGAAAAACCCTAATGAAGCCACTGCAAGAATTTACAATCTTACTATACTAGAGGCCTAGACATTGAATGCTGAACTTTCAAGTATTTTGAAAATACATGAATTATAACCTTGAATATTGTTTGATCCTGAAGCTACCCTTTTCTTATTGAAAAAAAAATTACTACGTTAATAAACGAATCTAGTGAATCAATGGAATCATCACTAATAATAATGACTTTAGTTGGCAAGAATCTTCTGACCAACTACTCGAATAGAAGTTTTTCTATGATAATAGAAGTTGTTCTATGATAATAGAAGATAATTAAGTATATACAAATTTAGTTATGTTAGATATGATTGACTATGATGTGGTCCTGGGTATGAATTATTACGATGAAATGATTATATTCCATATGGATGAATTTTCCTTTGTAATCTTTCAAGGAGAATGAGTGACTCAGATAGTTAGTTTAATTTCAAGTGTACAAGCTTGGAAGTTATTGGAAGTTATAAGAGTTAATTGATAGAGGTTTCATTCGTCCACGAGTTTTGTTATGGGAAACGCCTATACTTTTTGTGAGGAAGAAAGATAGATCGCTATAGTTGTATATTGATTTTGGTCAATTAAATAAGGAGACTATCAAGAATAAATACCCTTTCCCTATATCGATAACTCATTTGACCAATTGCAAGAGTTGAGATATTTCTTAAAATAGACTTAAGATTGGGATATCCTTAGCTGAGAATTCATAATGAGGATGTGCCAAGATTGTTGTTTGTACATGTTCTGGATGCTATGAATCTTTTGTAAAGTCATTCAATTTGACAAATGCCCCAATTGCTTTTATGATCCTAATAAATCGAATCTTTAAACCGTATCTAGAAAAGTTCGTGGTAATGTTTCTTAAGGATATCATCATATACTTCAAAAGTGAGAAAAAGCATAACCAATACTGAAAGGTAGTGTTGTAAACTCTATAAGAATATATATTCTATGTGAAATTTTCTAAATGTGACATTTGGGCATCCAATGTCAAGTTACCTGGTTATGTAGTATTGCAAGGAGGAAACTAGGTTGATTCTTAAGACGTAAAAGTTATAGAAAAAAAATTAGGTGATTAATATCTAATTTCTTAGGCACCTAATGTCATAAGAAGAGATGCGAAATGATTCTTAGAAAGTAAAAGCCATAGAAAACTAACCCAGATCTATGATGATTACAAGAATCCATAGTTTGAGATTAGCTAGTACAATCAAAAATTGTCAAAGATTTCTCTGAGAGTCTAACGTTGTCGATTAGGTTTAGTTGAAAGGAAGTATGATTTGAATGAAATCCTACATATAAGGAAAGTTTTTAAAAGCTAAAAAAGTGGTGATGATAGTTTTGGTGTTAGCATAGCCATCTATATTAGGTAAATCTGTGATGTATTACGATATTTCACAGATCAAACTTTGATTCGTGCTAATGGGAAAAGGGGAAGAGTAAGTGCATATGCATTGCGGCAACTGAAAAAAAAAATGAATGAATGAGAAAAATTATCTTATACATGATTTGGAAAGGATGGTTGTAGTCTTTGTGTTAAAAATAAAGAGGTACTAACTATATGGAGAAACATTCAAAATTTACATGGACCATAAGAAGTCACATGGGAATTAGAAACTAATATACCAGAGAAATATTTTCCATTATTTGGCAAGGAATAAGTACAATGAATATTTGGTGCATAATGTTATCTATGGTAGTTGACTTGTTTGTTAAACCTACTATCGTTGTTTAGAATTCAAGGACTAATTCTTTTAAGGGGAGAATTGTAATACCCCAAATTTTCTAAAATTAAGTTTGGCAATAAAATAAATTTACAAATCCAAAAAGGGCAAAAATTAAAAATTTGTGACAAAAATTTTGAAATAGTAAATTTGGAGCACAGAGTGCCTGAGTATGATAGAAATAGACTATATGAATTTTAGGAGAAATTCCTAATTCAAATTCTCATGGAGCAAAATTCATGTTTCGAGAATTTGTTTCAGAAAATATTCTAAAAGATTGAAACTATGGCTACAAGTAACTAGCAAGTGTAAACTTATAGCTATTACGAAGGTAATTAATTTAACTAATCTGTATTAAAATTTCATGGCCGTCAGCAATCGGTTAGTATGTCAAATTCAGACTTGAAATTTAGATGATAAGAAGGGTTATTAATAAGGAAAAGTCAAATATTGAAGTTAACATTTTCTTTTCCTAAAATACCCCTCCTTAGTCGATTTTTTTTCAACTCACTTGGTTGCTTCATGTAATGCTTCATTTTCTTCAACAAGCAAAACTTCTCTCTCTTTACAACTCTTTTTCTCTTTCCAAATAAGTATCCATCTCTTTATGTTAATTTCTCTTATTTTTATTGTTAATTCCTTTCTTCTTCCTTTTCAATTCAACACTAAAATCATATTGATTCATTAAGTATAATCTGAGATATGAATTTTGGAATCCTATAGTTACTATTTATGTCATTATTCAACCCAAGAACCCATCAGATTTTCAGCTCTTTTTAGAGCTCAGATCTTATGTATTTAGCTTGTGAAACTATAATCTTATAGTATATGATTAGTTGATGGATGAAAGACCTTGAAAATCTAGGAAGCTAACTATGCTTTTTTTCTTGGTTCATGAAGAGTATTGAAGATCTTGGTAGAACTAGTTGTGATTTCTTGTTTCTGGTTGCTAAGGTGAGTGATTCTTATCTTTTTTGTGAATTTTTGTATAACTATTGCTTGAGATCTATTGAATGTGATGTGAGTTAAGGAAATATGGATACTGGTGATTGTTTGATAAGGTTTGAGTTTAAATGGTTTGGTGGTCATAATAGTCGGCTTCTTGCTGGAAAAATTGAGTTTTATATTTATTTGAGCCTTGAAAAATGTGTTGTGCTAATTTCTTGTGATTTGGTGCAAGTTTGCATGTGTTTCCCTTTTTTTTGCTAGCTTTTCATTTCCTAGAATCATATGATTCGAATCGCCTAATTTTTTCCTGAACTCGCAATCATGGTCGCACTTGTAGAATAAATATTGCAACCCATGCCATGAGATTCAAATTGAAATTCTAGTTATTTTCTTCATGAGTCAAATCTACCCTATATGAATCACCTTCTATGATTTTGCTCATGATCTTCATCATATGCAAGTTTTGGACTTCCCAAAAGTTTGCCAACTTTAGCAAGTAGACTTGCATTTTGAACTGACTTCCTTGCAAGTCAAATCAAACCTTCCTTGATTAAGTCCCATAATTCTAATCACAATTCTACTTGTGGTTCAACAGTGATCATGCTCATAATTCTGATCACATATACAAAATTTTTCACTCTTTTCAATTCAAACTTTCTTCTCTCTAAGACATCCCTTATCTCTTTGGATTTAAACTTATATGAAATATAATCAAATTGAATATAACAGATAAGAAATCCTAAACAAGAACTATTGAACTAATATTAATCAATCTGGTAATTGTTTTTACAAAAATGCTATTGACGCAATGTGGATAGTTATAAAGATAGTGAGATAGAGGGTATGCACTTGTAACAATAATGCAATGTTGTCTATATGTTGATATTATGAAAACAATCATGATATCTACTATGTTAATGTGACAAGGACAATGTGTGATTATAATGTGATAGAATGTGACCCATGTAAGTAAGAATATAATTAAGTTTCAAAATCCCTCTTAAGTTAATGATATGTGATGTATAATGGCAATGAAATATGATATACATTGATGATGATATCTGATACATGAGAATGATAAAATGCAAATGATGGATATCATGATACTGTGATGAAAACATATGATTGTGATGGTGATGGAAAAATGAATTATGTGGTACGGTTATGATAAGAAATGATACTCTTGAAATGTTTGAAAATTTCCTATGAGACATGGGATGACAAATGATGAGAATGAAATGTGTTGATAGGATGAAAACTGGATCCCGGATCTGTGCATTCCAATATGGTGAGTGGTACAAGGTGGGTGCTTAGAGCGATAATGCTTGGTTTGTGTTGTATAACACTGAAAAAGGAGTAACAAAGAGGATTTTGATTATTATTATTTTTTATTTTTGTCACGCCCCGATCCATAGTACATGACCGACATATAAGGTCACCGTTAGGAAATCCTCTATAAGCCTAACAATATAGAATCTTTCCTAATCTGACTTAACATACCAAAGACCAAAACTAAATTGATGCATAATTAAATATTTCCATTTTCATTCCTACTGAAAATTTGGCAGGGTTTTTTTTTGTTTTTCGGACCTTTGGGCTCAAAGCCTATACAACAGATAAGGGCTACACACTCTATACACATCTTGTACAACAAATCAAAATCACAACAGCCTAAACAACACAAGTTTATATCCTATTGGGCATCAACCAGTCAAAATACATGTACATATCAACTGTACTAACTGCTAAAGCTTTCACCATTAATATGCCTTTAGGCTCTACAGAAGGTAATCTACTAAATTAATGAGCAGATTCTGAACTAGAGGGGTGAGGATGGATGGTAAGGGTAACTTCGAGCTCTGAAAAACATGAAAGAAAGATAGGATGAGTTTTACAAAAACTCAGTGAGCAGATAATCTCACAAAAAAACCAAAACTCAATTTGCAGTTATGTTCAAAATTGAAAGGGTAAAATATACATTCGTGAAGATAAGCTTACCGATTTAAAAGACACAATCTCAAAATAAGTTCTAAAACTTTAATTCATAAGAAAAGTCAAGTCATTCAATATAATATTCAACAAAATTAAAAGATGTAACAGAGTATGATATTGTGAGAAATACTCATCTGGATGTAAACACAAGAAAAATTATTAAGATTTTCTAAAATTTACCAATATTCAAGTAGCAAAATATTCTGGAATTGTTCTTTTACTAAAATACAATTAGGATCCAGACGATAATTCCTAAAGGTAACTGTACCTAACAAATATCACCATAATGCACCAAACACACCAATTAGATATTCAGATATTTAGATATTTAGATATTCTCCTTCTCATTTCTCCAATAGATATTTTAAGCACAATTGCATTTGAGGCTTTTCCAAGGAATTTCCAATGGATCTAGGATTTTAAAAGCTAATAATCCATCAAAAAGCATTATAATACTAGATATTTCTAGAAATAAGAAATAGTTTCAATCAGAGTTCAGAAAATATCATCATTCTTTTTAGGTAGCATATGATTCAGGAATATCAGAAATTTAATATCCTCGTAAAATAAAAATCATTAGTTCTTGTTGACAGTGGAATCTGGTTCTAGGCTAAACTCTAAACAATGAAGGATTCTTTTAGGATCTCAAACTGTGATCTGATTCTAAGGGCAATAAGGGCAGTAAATGAATGAAGAAAGTGAGAAGAAGAGGAATAGCAACAGAAGACACAGAACTTTTTAACGTGGTTCAGCCAAATCCGGATAGAACTGGACCCTACGTGCATCTAAGCCCAAATGGAAGCTAATACATAATTCCACAACTTTCATGAAGGCTTCCAGACTTGATTCCAGCAATTTGGGCATGAAATGTGGGCTGCAATTCATGGGCAGAATTGCTACAGAAATAGGCTGATGTAAAACTGAAATTTTAAGGCCCCAATTGACATGAGCTTGAGCCCAAATGCAACACCCTTTGCTCCAGCCCACAGCTAGCCAACTGGAGACACAAAAGAGAGAAGAAAAGCAAGAATGTAGCCTATAACCAAACACATAGCACGCAAAAGGGACAGGTAGCAGTAAATGGCAGAAAGTGGACCTGTTACACCAGCTTTTCTGCCTCCTTCCTTTTTGCCTGGGTAGAACCATTTTGTAGGGAGTCTTTTGGCTGAGTTTTTCATTAGTTTTTATTGTATTCTTAGGGTAGTTTTTGGAGGTAGAGAGCAAGCTTTTTCTCTCCCTCCTTTCTTCCATTTTCCTTGTATTTTTGGCCTCCATGGAAGGCTGAAGTGTAACCAGTCCAAGGGGCTGCAACTTTGAAGATTAATGTTGAGGTTTTATTCCTTCATTCTTACATTT
>JANHAO010015225.1:0-14943 GCA_026873985.1 Saraca asoca | reverse complement strand
AATCATAAATATGAACATAACATGCAATATAAGATGAATATTCAATCTTTATTATCCAAATCCACAGACCGCTTAGTCATAGATGTAGTAGAACCCAATCAAATTGACTCTAGGGCACCTATATTCGACTAACATCCTCCACCATCCCAAGATGTGGCACTAGACCCTTCACCATTCCAACATATGGTAGCTAATGATGAACCATTCTAACAACCAATGATAGATCCTCCATCACCCAAAGGTCATTGGAAAGTCACGATTTTAGGTAAGTGTCTCCTTGATGGATAGTATTTGTTTTATATAGTTATACTAATTAAACATTAATTTTGTGAAACAGATCCTAATGGATCTAGAAAGCTAGTGAACATGAAGACAACAAATGTTTGGGAACTAAAGAACCAAAAGATGGTTATCCCCTTTGATGAGTATAGTGCACTAACTAAAGATGTTGCCAACATATATGGACAGATTCTAAGATAATTAGCTAGTGAGCTTGTTAACCTCCCAATCACTTATGTTGATTGGAGGAATGTACCTAAGGCTTGGCAAAATGAAATATTTGATGAAGAAATTAAGGTAGTAAAAATTTGTGTGCACTTTTTTGGATTTGGTATCATACTCACTACATATATTAACAAAAGTTATTTTCTTGATTCTTTGAAGACAAGGTTTAACTTTGATGTATCATATTCTATTATAAAGTCTTGGACACTTAAGAACTTGAGCAAAAAGTGGAAGAACTTTAAGGGGAGATTATGACATGAGTTCAATGATTTTTCCTTAGGCATAGAGGAAATGTATGAAAAAGTCCCAGATAGAGTTCCTTGGGATCAATGAAAGACATTTGTTGACAAGAACAATGAGGAAGAGTAAAGGGTAATGTCTAATATAATGTACACTCTTAAATCAAAATGAAAATGCATACATCAATAATAATGTTTCCTCATTGTTGTAAGAGATGTGTAAAAAAAAAAGCTTTAAATCATCAGAAGCAATAGGTTGCACACACAACTAGCTTTAAACGCTTTGCTAGGAAAAGGGTTCAACTGATTTTCTTCCACACCTTGTCTTTTAAGTATTTATGTCATATACCCTATAATTGAGATATATTATCTAAATTGATCTATATATGTGTGTAGACTAAGGAGTTAGGTCATCCAGTGGGAAGAATAGAGCTATGGTTTCATATTCATAAGAAACCAGATGGCACTTATGTGAATGAGGTAGCTAAAAATATAGGCATCATTCATTCACAAATAAGTTAATGCATTAGCTAATCTACTTTTACAAGAGCAAATTAAAGAAACCTTGTCCCAAGACCATTCTTTGCAATCTTAAATTATGTCACAAGATGATGCTTTTGCCCAAAGTATGTGGGAAAGAGCACCCAGGCTGTATATGAGGTTTGGACTTTGGACCATCCCTTTCAAATGTGTTTGGAAGATTGTCGCGACATTTTAGTGGGATGACATCTAATACTACTAGTTCTAGTGAGTCACAAATGCAACTAAAAGTCCAAAATTTGGAATTATAGTCAAATTTTGAGCATGAAAGTCAATTAGCAAAGGAGCATTGGCTTTAATTTTTCAAAGAATGTTTGGGACAATTCTTGATGAAATTGTTAATTTGATAGCCCACCCTCCACTTGTAAATTTCTACTCTTCTCCTTACTTTTCTTATAAGCTTACACTTTATAATGTAAACCATGTGTTAGTAGCAACTCTTTGTAATGGAGAATAGAGAACAAAATAAGAAATTGAAAGCTATGAGTGACATTCACATGGTCACTCTAGGAACGATCAAATTTTTTCTTTATGAATTGTGTTTCCTATAACTTGTAAGTTCCAACAGATATAGCTGCTTCATATGCTGATTCTGCACACAAAGCCTAATTTGTAGTGTTAGCTTACTTAATAAGTGATGACACAATGCTATAATAGAAATGCTATTTACTTGTATTGTAATGGTTAGGACTTCGGACCTTGTTGCGTAATTTGCACTATACCTTCCCCTATCTTATGATTAATTAACCAAGCTTTCTGCTGACACCTCACCCTATATATTCTATCCCATTTTTTCATCAAACACACTCCATTTCCTTTTCCATTTAGAAACTACATAGAAATTTCACATTCATCTCTTATGTTGCAGTCAACTGTTCTTCTATCATTATTTCCCTTCAGAAATAATAGCAGCTGGTTCTTGAAATGGATGTACATGATATTGCTTTAACTGGTACTGCTGTTATATGAGCTGGTGTTAAGTTTCTTAGGTATTGTATTGGTAGTTTAATTGGATGTGAATTCAGAAAATTACATGTATTTTTTTTATATCTGATTCATTGGATAGTTTTAGGTAGAACTCTATATCTTGAGAAGTTGAGTATTTCAAGGGTCAAAATTTTAAAACATTAAAAATTTGAAAGTTAAAGTAGATAATCAATAAGATTAAAAAATTTAGTAAATGTATCTTTCAATATTTTTTTCAATTTTGATAAATTTATTATATGGGTAACAGATCTATGATTATTGGTGTTTTGTGTTGCTTGTTAGATTTATGGGGTTGTGCTCATGTTGATTTAGATCAGAGGAAATCATAACACAAAAACTTTCAAAGATTTGATTTAATAATTTGTAATTGATTTCACTATTAGCAAACATTGCTTTAAAGAAATACTTGAGTACCATAGTTTTACAAGAATTACAAGAAAGAGTGACAAACCGTTTTAAAATATTGGTTTTGATTATTTGCATTCTTGTTTAATTGAGATTGTTCAGAAATTGAGTTGCTGGTTGCTACCTATGGATTCCACATAGCTCTTTTTTAGCAGCTAGTATGAATTCACATAGTTCTAATACAATTACACAAGATAATGACAGTTTTTCTTGGCAAAACATACAACACATGAAATTAATCATTTTTTCGAGAAAAAAATTAATAAAATTTATAATAACGAGCCAGTTTATTTTTTGAGTCATGAAAGAGCACCGATGTCTTGGTTGGTTTATCAATTAATTTTATATGGGTGCTTAGAAGGTAACTTGACAATTGTAACAAGGTGTGGTATTGGAGTTTCAACTATTCCCCTTTTATGGTTACATATAACACCCGTATATATGGTTTGTGTAGATTGAATGAGGTTGATAGAGCACAAGATGTACTAAAACATGTTTATATAAAATGTGAGTATGCCCCTAATGTTGTTAGTTATATAACGATTATATCATAGAATTTCAAATTGGGTAAGATGTAGGATGCCACTATTCTTTTCGATTATATCAGAGTGCAATTATTCCAAGGCCATTTATTTATAATCTTGTTATTGATGGTTATTGCAAATATTTATATCTTGATTAGGCAAATGCAATTGTAATTGAAATGGAAGAGAAGATGTGCAAGCTTGATAAGGTGACATTTACCATTCTCATAATTGGACATTGTATGAAAGGAAGAATGGTTGAAGCAATTGGTATCTTCTATAAGATGTTGGCAGTTTGATGTGCCCCAGATGACATCACTCTAAATTCTTTAAGATCATATAATCTGAAGGTTAGAATGCTTTTGCCTAAGGTTGATTATTTTTTTAATGAGAAATCAATAATGATGTAGTAATGCTTCTATATTCATTTCGTATTTTTGTAGCAAGGAGTCGGTGAATGAATGATATTTTCTCTTACATCACTGTTAACTTATTTGTTAATTATATACGTCATGTTACTCCCTCATTGTATTATTATATATTTATGAATTATAAATTAGTTTGTTAATATTTGCTAATTTAGTTCTGATCTCCAATTGAATTTTATTATAAATTATTTAATTATTTCTTAACTATTTTTTGTAGCCACCAGATGTAGAAAATAAAAATATCATATAAGTAAGACGCTCTTCCTCTACTAGTTATGGTGCACCACCACCATAAGCACATATCGTTAAGATTTTGAGAATGTAAAATTGAACTTGAAATATATATTACAAGATCAGTGTACTTTTGGATTAATGCCAAATAAGGTTTAAACTTATAATTTTTATTTTAGATTCTTATTATTAATATAAAATTTCAAATTAATCTATTTTCTATTGCAATATATGGATTTATTGTGAATTATTCATGTAATAGGTAAGAAAGTATGAAAAAAAAAATTAAAGCAAGGAACAAGAAATTAAAAATTCTAAAAATAATTAAAAAAAAACACTGCTAAATTCATGTAAAACTATCAAGAAAAATATCTTTGAAATAAAAACTCACAAAAACTGTCACCAAATGCATTTAAAATTGTCTAGAAAAACATTTTTTTATAAAAAAAAAATTAGTTAAAACCACTATAAAAAAAAAATTAGTTAAAACCACTATTAAAGGCATGATTAACCGTCGTGAAAAATAATTTATAAAAAAATCACAAAAACTACCACTAAAAACATAAATAACCATCATAGAAAAGAGAAACTTTTTTTTGAAATTTTTGCAAAAACCACAGCTAACTTCATAAAAAACTGTTAAGAAATACATTTTCTTCAAAACAAATTCACGAAAACTATTGCAACCAACAATTTGTTTTAAAAAAAATCTTGATAATTGCTGCAAAAAATGAATTTTAAAAAAAATTGACAAGAGCAATCACCAAATATGACAAAATGCTGCTAAGTTGACATTTCTAACAGTTGATAATAATCAATATTTTTTTTTTTTTGTAGTGATAGGCATACATGAGTTAGCTTAAAGGTTTTTGTAAAAAAAGTCATTTGGTTTACAAATAAAGTCAATATGTCAATATATGGGCTAAAACAAGCATCCCATTAATGGTATACAAAATTTCACAATATTATTATTTCTTTCTGATTTATAGAAAATATTGTGGATCAATCTGTATATCTTAAAGTTAGTGGGAGTAAATTCATTTTCTTGGTTATTTATGTTGACAATTTTTTGCTTATATGTATTGACTTAGGATTGCTATGAGATACAAAAGATTTTCTTTCTCAAAACTTTGAAACAAAAGATTTAAGTGAAGCCTCTTATATTATTGGTATAAAATTCAAAGAGATAGATCGTTAAAAGCATTAGGTTTATCTTAAAAGACAAATTTAGTTAGAATCAATGCCCACATAATGATTTGGAAAAAAAAAAAGCAAATGAAAAGTATATCTTATGTATTTGTGAGAAGTTTGATATATGTGCAAATCTATAGTAGACTTGATATAGCATTTGTAGTAGGAATGCTTAGCAAATATCAAAGTAATCCCAAAATAGTACATTGTAAAGTTGTGAAAAAAGTGATGAGATATTTACAAAGCACCAAGGATTATATGCTTACTTATAGATTTTATGACCATTTGGAATTGGTTAGATATACAGATTCTGTTGATGGTAGATTTTGGTTCTACCTAATCCAGCCAACTTGAGGGGTTCTTTCAAGACCCAAGCTATTATCTAGTTGTTAAGACAGTGAAAGGTGTAGAATGGCTAGAGGAAGAAGGAGAAAAGTGAAGAACGCAAAGGTTTAACGTGGTTTAGCTAAAATCATACGGCACCGATCTCTATGTCCATGATAACATTTTATTTATCTGAAGATAGTTTTATAGAGTTTCAGTACAGTGTTCTTAACTTAGCTTACAGAGGGCTCATTCCTCTTTTTTATAGAAGAGAGGAAGCTATAATGGTAAATTTAAAAATTATATTTATGTTACATTAAAGAATAAATATATAAGACAGTTTAAAGTATGACAAGTTGGTTTCTACAGACTGTTTGTTGATTTGTGTGAAATGCTTTCTGTGGGTGGGACCCTTGGGCTGCATTTTGTAGGATGGTGGTGCTAGTTGTTTGTTGGCTATATGCTCAACCTCAACAGGCTTCTAGTTGGATGAGACACTATGGGCCATCTTTGTCTTGCAAGGTCAAGCTTGAACAGGTCACAAGCTCGAGCTATCAACAAGCTAAGACTTGTTGCTGGTGAGCTAAAGGATGATGCTTAGCAAGTTGGTTGCTTAGCCACCTCATAGTTAGATGAGCTAGGCTTCTTAGTTTGACTTGATTTCTGCTGGACTTTTGCCAGTCCATCTTGTGATACTGAATTTTACCTATAACATCAGCCCCCCTAACTCTCAATTTGCTTCATGGATTGGGAGTTGTAACCTGCTAACGTGGTCTTTCTTCATGAATTATTGTGTAGTCAAAGTCTTCAATCAGCCTATCATTTCATCTAACCTAGGTCATACCTTCTGCTATACATGTCTCACTACTATGGATGAGTTTACCTTGTTTCATCCAAAGCATTTAATGGAAGTGGTTGGGGGTTCATTTTTGGACTCTTTGGTGAGAGTAAGCTACTCTTATTTAAGTTAGAGGAAGCCTTCCTTCCTTCTTCAGAGATCCAATGGGAACCTTCGATGAGGCCCCCACTCTTCTGATGGATTACTTTTCTGGTGAGGTGCGTATGGTCTACTACATAGGAAGCCTTCACAGGCAATTCTCCTTTTCTGAGAATGAGGGAAGATCTTTCGTAGATCTTGGATTATTTCCTCACGATGATGTCATGGGGTTGAACCTTTCTAACTACTTTGGTCCATTTTCTTTGAATCTTCTTTACTGGGTAGAGAGCTAGAAAGAGTTTTGAACTAAGAAGGGCAGCAAAGGAAAAAGTTAAAGAGCCAGAGTACTCATTAGCCTTACTGCTAATTAAAACTTTCCTCTAGAGTGCCAATCTTTCTTCTAGAATGTATAGTTGTAGTGTGCCTGACTTGTATTTTGACTCTTTATGATGTAAATTTACCTTATTAAGGCTTTTTAATGAATGAAAGAAGCGTTCTTTATGATTCTTGTATATCGTGTTAAATATTCTGTTTATTTTAGATGAAAACATAAGTTCCTACAAATCACAGTAAATTAAATGTCCTAGAAAACCAATCAATTATATTTGTTAATAGATTTGAGAACCAAAAAGCTTCAACGATGAATAATTTAAAAGTAAATTGAAGATTGCAAGAATTAGATCATATAAAAGCTGTGAGCATTAGGTCGTATGAGATTTATGAGCATTAAGTCACATGACAACTGTGAGCATTAGGTTACATGAAAGCTACGAGCATTAAAGCTCATGATAGCTACGAGCATTAGATTGCATGATAGTTGCGAGCATTAAAGCACATGATAGTTGCAAGCATTAGGTCGCATGATAATGCAAGCATTAGGTCGCATGATAACTACAAGCAGTAGGTCACTTAAGAGCTGTGAATATTAAGCCGTATAACAACTGTAAGCACTAAAGCGTATGATAGTTACGAGCATTAGGTCGCATGATAGTTGTGAGCATTAAGTCACATGAGAGCTACGAGCATTAGGTCGCTTGCATACGGTGCCTAAGAAAGTTGGTCGTATGTGCAAGGTCGCATGCACGTGGTGCCTAAGAAAATTGGTCACATGCATGCTAAATACAAGATTACATGCATGTGGTGCTTGAGAAAATTGGTCACATGTACAATGAGATTGTATACATATGGTGCCTAAGAAAGTTGGTCGCATAAGCATTTAATATAGCATGTATATAGTACCTGAGAAAGTTGGTCATATACACAATTCATAGAAGGTCGCATATGCATGGTGCTTAAGAAAATTGGTCATGTGTACGAGAATGCAATGTGCATATAGTGCCTAAGAAAGTTGGTCGTATGCATGAGCTAAGGACCACATGCATATACTGCCTAAAGAAGTTAGTCATATGCACGGGTTCAAGATCGCATGCATACGATGCCTAAGAAAGTTAGTCATATACATGTTAAACATGTGTACGGTGCCTAAGAAAGTTAGTTGTACACATGGTAAGATCATATGCACATGGTGCCTAAGAAAGTTAGTCATATGCATGACAAGGTCGCAACGTGCATATAATGCCAAAGAAAGTTGGTCATATGCACAAGCTGAAGATCGCATGCATACGATGCCTAAGAAAGTTGGTCATATGCATGCGAAGTAGTGTGCATATGGTACCGAAGAAAGTTGGTCATATGCATGCTAGATCGCATTAGGACGGTATCAATAAGTAGGTCATTCTAATGCAATAACTTAAAAGGATACAATAACAAGTTGGAGTGGGGGGAGCTCACTTCGTCGGGAGCTTGGTAGCAAATTGACATTTACCAGAGAACTTACAAAGATTGCATGCATAGGATTCGAATTGCTTTTACACATCACATTACAAGATCAATATATAGTTCTCATTATAGCTGGCTACTCCTGTTTGGGATTCCGCTGAGGCTGAGAAGGTTGATGTACTACAGGGTACAGCACATACTCTCTTAAGTGCCATCTCTTAATTAGGTCTTCAATTGCATCTCTGAGGGCCTAGCAATCCAAAGTGTTATGCCCCACTTTGTTGTGATAAACACAAAATTTATTCATGTTTCTTCCCACACGAGGTGCTCTCAAAGGAGTAAGAGTCCCAAAGTTTTCTCTATCCCTTTCTATTGCATATATCCTATCCGAAGTATCTGATAGGATGCTATAGTGTTCATGACGCCCTGGATATTGAGATTGCTTGTATCTGGGTCTCTTAGTTATCTAGAGATTGGGACTGTCCTTTGCCTCTCCATGATTACTTCTTTTCTTCTTTTAATCAGAGCCGCCTACCTCAGGCTTCTTCAAACTGAAGGTTTCATCCTACCTAACTTGCTTTGTGGCTCGTTCATAAAAATCACCTAGATCCTTGATTGGGGACTTATAAATATTCTTATATAGATTCCCATCTTTGCGAAGTCCTGCAGAGATGGCTGTCAAAATACACTCGTCTGAGGGGTCATCCACGTTGTTGACCTCACACCTAAACTGGGTGATGTAGTCTTTTAATGACTCATCCCTCCGTTGGAAGACCATTGTGAGATGATAAGGTGGCATGAGCTGCCTCTTTAGTGCTTTGTACTGACTAATGAATTTTCTCTAGCATTCCTCCCAACTACAAATACTATAAGCTAGGAGATTCCGAAAACATGCTCGGGGAAGTTTTCCCAATGTAGCTGGGAAAACCCTACACTTGACTAGAGGATTAATTGTCTAGAGATCTATCTGAACATTAAATGCATCCAGATGGTCACACGGATCGCTATCTCCATTATACGATAGGATCGTGGGGACCCTGAGTTTGCGCAGAAGAGGATAAGTTTCAATTTCCACAGAAAATGGCAAGCTTTCATCATGGCAAGGTTGATCACTTTGGGTTCAAAGGCATTCCTCTAATTGCTTTAGCCTTTGTAGCACTTCTTTCATGATCGGGTCTGGCGTTTTGGACTATAGGCTAGACGATCACTTATTCCTTTCTCATTCCTGGTCATGGGTATAGCAACCCGAGGTGTATCCTCAATTAGACCTATTCGAGCTTTTAGCTCGATGTGGGCCCCCCTGTTGCAAGTCATATAGTCCTTATGAGTTTAGCAAACCTTCGACCTCATCAGAGAATTAGAAGGGTAAGTTGAGCTAATGACCTGACACTCTTGTCTAGCTAGCTTCCCTTGGGCTCCTTCGTGCAACTGTTGGAGTTGCACTGCGATCTCAACCTACTATTACACACACAAAGATTGTGTTTGCATCAACACTTTGACTACTTTGGCCAACTCTTTCACCTTATTTTCAAATATTCGTTGAGGCTGGCAGTGAGTTATGGGGGCCAAACTATTGTTGGTTCAGGCAATAGAAGAACTTGTTGTATGACCTTTAAGCTAGTTATTGACAACATCAAACTTCCTGACAACTTTTCCTCTAGCCATAATAGCTATGTAGAAAATCAAACCAGAACATAAAAAACAACCAGAAAATGGATGGGTCCCACTGAGCGTGCCAAAATGTTAACGGTGGATTTTGGTTCTGCTTAATCCAGCTAACCTAAGGGGGTTCTTTTGAGACCCAAGTTATTATCTGGTTCTTAAGACAATGAGAAGGTGCAAAATGGCCAAAGGAAGAAGGAGAAGAGTGAAGAATGCAAAGGCTGAATGTGGTTTGGCTAAAATCGGACGGCACTGATTCCTACATCCATGGTAGTGTTTTATTTATCTAAAGACAGTTTTACAAAGTTTTGGTATAGTGTTCTCAGCTTGGCTTTCAAATGTTTCCTTTCTCTTTTTTATAGAGGAGAGGAGGCTACAATGGTAAATTTACAAATTATATTTCTATTACATCAAAGAATAAATGTATAAGAAAATCTAAAGTACAACAAGTTAACTTTTGCAGGCTGTTGGTTGATTTGTGTGAAATGCTTTTTGAGGGTGGGACCCTTGGGCTACATTTTGCAAGATGGCAGTGCAAGTTGTCGGTTGGCTATATGCTCGACCTCAGCAAGCTTCCAACTGGATGAGACACTGTGGGCCATCTTTGTCTTGTGAGATCGGGCATGAACAGGTCGCGAGCTCGAGCTAAGACTTGTTGCTGGCGAGCTGGAGGTTGCTGCTTAGCGAGTTGGTTGCTCAGTGACCTCACAGTTAGGTGAGCTAGACTTCTTTATTGGACTTGATTTCTACTGGACTTTTGCTAACCCATCTTGTGATACCAAATTTTACCCATAACAAATTCTGATTTTGGTGGATGCATGGATAGTGGAAAATCTACTCCAAGACACATTTACCTTCTTGCTAATGGTGTTGTATCTTGGAGAACTGTTAAGCAAATTGTTATTGCTTCATCTACCATTGAAGCAGAATTTATTGCATGCTATGAGGCCACATCACAGCATCATGGATAAGAAATTTTATCTCCTAGATTAGAGTTGGCAATTCTATTGAAAGACCTATAAAGATTTATTTAGCTATAATATTCTTTTCTAAGAATAACAAAAGTGGAAGTCATAGCAAGTACATCAATATAAAGTATGTTGCTATCAGAAGTCACATTCAAAGGCATGAGGTTGATATTCAACATATTAGTACAGAACTAATGGTTACTGATCCTATGACCAAAGGATTGCCAAATAATTAGTATAAGGGACATGTGAATGGTATGGGACTTGTTAGTTCATTTTATATGTAATTATGTTTTATTGTAAGGTCGTATCGTATTCTTAGAAATAATGGACATATTTTTTATATGCACACAAGGATATATATATCAAGTGAACCCTAGATGACTTATAAAACGTTCATTCGTTTAACATAAGCTCATAAAGTACTCACATAAAAAGTTTTATGCATCGTAATACATAAAAGGAAGTGTTTCACTTTTGTAGAAATACAACGGCCATGATTCATGTTTAATCTCTTTATTTTGAAAAACTAATTTGAATGACCATATTCAATCATAATTTTCACTAATAAAATTTTATGTCATAAGAGCCAACTGGGAGAATGTTATAATTAACTTAATGTAGCTCATATGTTAAGAACATTTAATATATGTATTTCTTACATTCAAGTGCTTCAGGACATGCGTATATAAATGCTCATGTACTTAAGAATACATGTATAATTAATTTGATAAATGTGTACATATAGATATATATATATATATATATATGGGAAAAATTAAAGGATCAAATCTACTCATATCTATCTAAAATTAAATTGCTTACTTGATGGTAGGATGCAAAATCAAAGAGGCACTTTGAAAAAGGGGTCCCTAGCCTAACTTATAAATATATATCTTGTGATAAGTCAAAACCATCAAATAAAAGAAAGGTATTAAAATTTTAGGCATAGACTAGAAGACACATTTCATAATTAGAAGTTTTTACAAGTTTTGAGTAATAATACCTTATCGACAAAGAAGACGTTTTTACAAGTTTCGCCTTCGCCGCATATATCTATAAATTTGTTCTATTTTCGTTACATCTCATACTTTCCCCAAAGAAAACGCTGTTGCAGACTGGATGGCAGGCTATTCGCATGATTTAAAGCTGGGATCGCACGTTTTCTTTAAACCACCCGCTGTGTTGTTGTGTAGCTTGGGCGTTTTGCCCTCTTGATTTCCAAAAAAAAAAAAATCATTTTTCTTTAAAATTATTTATTTATTTAATTCAATTTGTAGTTTAATTTATAATATTTTTAAAATAGAAACTTTCGTTTTTCCCCTTTAAGTAATCAAATGAACACTTTCAAGTTACTTTGTAGTTTATATATAATATATTAGAGACATATGTATGCATGTAACTATGTAAGAAATTTGCTTAATATAATATTAGGGTATATATACCAACTACATTGATTATAATGATATACATCTATACTTTTACATTTTTTTTTTACTATTATAAAATGTATTCGCACATAATTAATAATTATTTTATGATAAAATTATTATTCTTATTTAATTTTTTAAGTTGTGTTAGTTTAAATTAAAGAATATGATAAATCAATTTAACCAACTATTATGAATAATAACAAATTAATTTACTTAACTATTATATGTGATTGTCATTTTTATATCAATTTAGTTAATTATTTAGTACATTTTAATTATTAATTGATGTTTGTAATTTTATTTATTATCTTAATTAATCAAAATAGTTTTGATAATGTCACAAATAAGTGCATATAATGTATATACTATCATAGACATATGTAACATTAAAAGCATGCATACCCTCCTTTTAATATATTTGCTTAATGTAAAAACCGGATATTTGAGTATAAATACCAACTAAATAATTCGTAATCCTTTTATGCATAGAATGATATACATCTATATTTTTATATCTTTTTATTATTTTAAAATGTATTCAAACATAATCAATAATTATTTTATGATGAAAATATTATTCATATTTAATTTTTTGAGTTGTATATAGTTTAAATTAAAAATATATATAATAAATTAATTTACCCAAATATTGGACTAATTTTTAAAAATAAATCGTGACAACAAAATTATTAATATTGCAAATTTAAAATCATACAACTACTGAAAAAAAAATAGAACTAAGATGTGCATGATTCTTATGAATATGTTGTGCTTCACCCACCTTGCCATTTTCATAGGCAGGGGCATAGATGTGCATGATTCATAATTTTTTGTTGCAAAAGATAGTTAATTGAATTTTTTAGCAAATGTCTTTGGTAAATTTAGTATAAATATTAGTAATTGATTTGATGAGCATTACGTTTTATCAACTCACCTACTCCTTTGCATAGTTTAGTTCTTGATGTTTGGCTAAGTTTAAATACTTACCCATATATTGAACTCTTATTAGAAAACAAAGTAGGCAAGTGAGCTATGCACACAAGCTCCACCTTCAAGTAAAGTTTTAGAGGTAAAGTTTCTACTTATATCAAATTCTCTTCTAGATGGCAACATTGCTCCAACAATGTGGAGTTAATTAGTACCCTATATGGTGTTCTTAGAAGTGCTTGATCATATTGCAAGTTTTATCAATTAATATCTTTAATTCACATTTGTGTTGTCAATTGCTTCTTTGCAGTCATGCTTACATGTTTAGCTAATTTTACATTCCATCGTTACTTGTGAGTTTTGATGCTTCAAATGCTCAAGTTTTTGAAATGCGTTTTCATTTATTAGAAAGTAACTTGACATGAAATTTAAAGAAATACTTATATATTTTTATTGATAATATATGTTTCTATTCTCATTTAACAATAAAAAAATCAGTTATCAATTTTGTGATGATTTATATACATTGAAAAATATATTTTTTAATTTTTAAGACATTAAAATTATAACTTTGTTTTTTTATGAACAGAGACACCGGTTATAACTTATAACTGAAGTCTAGAAACAGGCTGAACACTCATACATCAACATGTTGACCAGACCAAGCAGAAAATCAAACAAAAGCATGAGATATAATTAATGAGCCAGTTTCACTTGCAGAATTTATTAATTTAAAGCGAGAAGGAAAGACGTGAGGGAACTTTAACTGCATCATTTAGGTTGTGAAATTATATATTTTCAAAAATTTTAATATTTTTTATAATATGATTTTTAGAAATGTTATATTATCATGTTTAGTTCAATCAAAAAAAATCTAAAAATATTATAATACGATGTTTTAATTAATTTATATATTTTTAAAATATTATTAAATAATCAAAAATATTTTTATAAAAAATTTGGATGGTCAATATTAAAAAGTTGGCAAATCAATAACAATCAAATTGGGCCGATGTTAAACAGTGATAAATGATAGTAGTGGTGTTAGGTTGTGACAATTGTGATAGTTTCAAAATTAATAATAATTCATGAACTTTGAAAAGAGAAAGTTTAAAAATATACTTCAATTCATATAATTGAAGAATTCTAAAAGAATATAATTAATATTACAAAAAACTAAAATAACAAATAGTAAAGATAAATTCTAAATACATAATTTAATCTAATAAATTGTGAAATTCTAAAGAATATATTTAATATCATAAATGAAATTCATTATTTAATGGCCATGATTAATGGGCATAGTAAATGAATGAGGATTTATGGGATGTAGGTTACTGTGATCAATGGTATTCTTACATTCGAGTTGGAAAGTCTTGGACTCTCCTATATATACTTCCATTGGTCCTACAGGTGAGGCATGCAAAAATATAATACTGCCTAGCTGAAAGTAGCAAACTAATCACTTGTAAAAAATCTTATTATTCTTTATTTCTCTTATTTGTGCGAGTTTAGTTTACACTTCATTTTATAATCTTTATCTTGGAAATTTTAAAAAAAGAGTCATTTTTGTGACTTAAGAAGAAATTTAGTGGAAGTAAAATGGTAGCATCAGGTACTATATTATATGTTTTCAATAAATGCAAAATCGTACCTTTTATTTCTAACAATTACAAGTGATTTGCCTCTACTCAATATATGATTCTTGCATATATACTTTTATCTACTTACATTTTGAAGAATATGTTATTTTTCCTTTTGTTGAATGTTATTATATGTTTATTTGTTCTAAATGTTGCAAAATCCCCAACGAGTAATGCAAATATATTTCTCTCTTGTTTATTATTATTTGTTTTAAATATTG
>JANHAO010015224.1:0-14941 GCA_026873985.1 Saraca asoca | reverse complement strand
AAGATTCAGCCAAGCAAACAACACATCAAAAGCTCAATGTATTGGCTAGTTTTCCTATCCTCTTCTATAGTTGATCATTAAGCAAGTCAACCAAACCAATTGAAGCCAATCAATCCAGAAAACTCAATAAAAATAGAGAGGAAATAGGAAAGAAATGGCCAGCAATTAAATGCAAGATGAAAGAATAAAACCTCAACATTAATCTTCAAGTGTTGCAGCCCCTTGGACTGGTTACAGCTAGCCTTCCATGGAGGCATGAAAAATACAGAAAAGAGGGAGAGCAAAAGCTTGCTCTCTACCTCAAAAAACTACCCTAAAAACACACTAAAAACTATTTGAAAAACTAAGCTAAAAAATGAATGAAAAACTTCTTAGCCAAATGGCTTTGCCCGGGTAGAAGAAAAGAAGCTAGCTAGCTAGGTGGATAGGCAATGATGGAGGCTGTGGTCTGCTGTCTCTACCATTACATGCTATGTTCTCAATTCATAGGCTGCTTTCTCTTTCTTTTCGACTAACTTTTAGGTCTCCAATTGGCTGTGTGTTTGCTAGATTAAAGGATGGTGAAATGGGCTGAAGATCCATGTCAATTGGGGCCTTAAAAGTCCAATTCTGTAGAGGCCCATTTTGTAGCAACTCTGCCTCTCTATTGCAGCCTATTTTTGACGCCCAATTTGGTGTTTTCAAGTATAGAATCTTTATAGGAAATGTGGCTTTATGTGTTAGCTTCCATTTAGGCTTTGTTTCACCTTATTTGGACTTGTATATCTCCAGTTATGATCAATTGAATACATAGAGGTCAGGCTGCCGAGGACAGTGCTAAAATAGTATTCTAATTCTAAATTGAGCTCTAATTTTGAATGACCAATTATATGATTCAGCTTTTGTACTTCATGAAAGTCGTAGATCTATCTCTTAGCTTTCCTGCAAGACAAGAATCACATCAATTGGATAAGTATAGCTCAAGATATAGCCAGATTACAGAAACTATTCAAAATGGCCAATTATGCAGAATTTTGCAATATGATGCCAATTGACACAAAATCACAAATACATACTAACACAGCTGGAAATAAGCAATTTTGGGCCTTAAAATGCTAAGTGAGAGGACAAATAAATGCATAAAATATTGTGTTATCACCTACTGTATAGGAATTTCCCATGGACAATTCCTTTATGAGGATTCTGGAAAATTTTGTATAGATCTTGGATTATTTCCTCGTGGTGCTGTTAGTGAGTTTAGTTCATTTACCTTAAATCTCTTGCTCTTTTGCAAGACAACCCAAATGTTTAGTTCCTTAGGATGCACTCGTAATGATGCAGTTAAGGGACAAGCTCTTGTCTTGGGGGGAGGATTAAGAAGTAGCTTTGAGAGTGATTCGATGATCAAATGGTATACAACTTGCTTTATTAGAGATTCAGTTTTTGAAAGTTAGCCTCCTAGGGCCATAATGGATGTAGGCTTATTTTGATATGTACTTTTGAACATATGTATATTCACCCCGTTGAATGAGGTTTTAATCGACTTTTTGTAATATTTTGTTTTGTCTAAGCTTGTGTCAAGTTTGATGAATAGATTCAATGTATCTTTGTCTGGTCAAAGTATGGTGCATGAGTCAAGTGCCTAGGTAGATCATGCTATAGCGAGCTTGTTGCTCAGTGGGTAGCATGAATGTAATGTTGAGTAGTAGTTTACATGTGATGCCAAAGAGTAGGTCATATGCAGTGTCAAATAGTAGGTTGCATATTGTGCCAAAGAGTAGGTCGTATGCGGTGCTAAATAATAGGTCACATACGATGCCAGAGAGTAGGTCATATGCAGTGCCGAATAGTAGGTCATATACGACGTTGAAAAATAGGTCGTATTCAGTGCTAAATAGTAGGTCGCATATGGTATCAGAGAATAGGTCGTATGTGATGCTTAATAGTAGGTCACATACAGTACCAAAGAGTAGGTCCTATACGGTGCCGAATAGTAGGTCGTATGCGATACCGTAATAGTATGTTGTATGTGGTGTCGAATAGTTAGTCATATGTGATGCCAAAGAGTAGGTCATATATGGTGCTGAATAGTAGGCTGCATATGGTGCCAGATAGTAGGTCGCATGTAATGCTAAATAGTTAGTCACATGCGGTGCCAAAGAGTAGGTCATATGTGGTGTCAAATAGTAAGTCACATATGATGTCAAATAGTAGATCACATGTGGTGCCGAATAGTTGGTCACATGCGGTGCCAAATAGTAGGTCATACGCGATGCCAAATAATAGGTCATATACAGTGCTGAAGAGTAAGTCGTTTGTGATGCCGAATAATAGGTCACATATGGTGCCAGATAGTAGGTCATATGTGGTGCCGAATAGTTAGTCACATGTGCCAAATCTTTGTAAGTATGTCAAGTTGACTGTCTCTTCCGGATTCAGGAGGTCAAATGCTCGCTTCTAGATAGGCCACTTTCAGTTATAGTACTTTCTTGAAAATTCATTCAAGAGTTAATAAGAAACCATAAGAACTAAAAAGAATATTGTAAGGTTAGATAAGCAAACTCAAGCTTATTGATAATATGGGCGAAGATGTTTAGCGTTCCAAGCTTGAGGGAACTCAACTCCGCTTATGTTTGCTAGATGGTAAGATCCATTTCCCAAATCTTCTTTGATCATGTATGGTCCTTCCCAGTTCGGACCTAGTGTCCCATCACTGGCCTTGCAAGCTCTGGGGAGGATGAGGCGTAGCATGAGTTCTCTAGTTTTATAGTGTTAAACTTGGACCTTCCTGTTGTAATATCTTGCCACCCATTATTGATAGGTTACAACTCTGAGGTGGGCTATTTCTCTTATCTCTTCTGTAAAGTAGAGGTTTGTAGTGAGTAGCTGATTGTTATCCTCCAGATTGAAAGTAGCTCTCCGCTGTGAAGTTGCCTCGAGTTCAACCAAGATCATGGCTTTGGATCCATATACCATTGAGAAGGGAGTTTCTCCTATAGTGTTTCAAGTTGTAGTTCTATAAACTCAAAGTATGTTTTGTAGCTCATCTATCCATGCTCCCTTCCTGGCTTCCAATTCCTTCTTCAGGACTTGTTTGATAATCTTGTTGACAGCCTCGACTTATCCATTGGCTTGAGGATGATCTATAGCTAAAAAACTCTTCATGATTTTAAAATTGTCATAGAATCTAACGAACTGCTCACTGTTGAATTGGGTTCCGTTGTCAGTCACGATCTATAGAGGGATTCCAAACCTATAAATAATATTAGTCTATACAAACTTTTCAATCTTGGTAGAAGAGATTTGTGCCAGTCCCTTTGCCTTGCCCACTTAGTGAAATAGTCAACATCGACCACTGTATGTTTGCACTTCCTGCGGCCTATCGAGAGTGGTCCAATAAGGTCCATGCCCCAGATCATGAAGGGCCAAGGACTAACCATCTGTTGCAGATAGGCTAGCGAAGCTTGTGGGACCTTGGCGAATCTCTGACACTTGTCGTACTTCCTGATGAGGTCGATAGCATTCTGTTTTATTGTAGGCCAATAAAATCTTTGTTGGAGTGCCTTGTAGGCTAAGGACAGCCCCCCAGTATGGTTCCCACAATGGTCGGTGTGAATATCCTTTAGGACAGTGTCACAGTTATGATTGTCTATGCACTTTAAGAGTGGGGTTGAGAACCCTTTTTTATATAGCATGTCATCGTAGAAGCAGTACCTAGCTACCTGAGCTTACAATCAACGAGTTTTTATCTTATCTTGTGGTATTTTGTTATCTTGTAAGTAATCTAAGATTGGACTCATCTATAAGTTATATGCCACAACAATTGCCATTACGGTGCCCTTCTACTCCGTGCTTGGTGATGGAAGGAAATCTATTGGGATTGCTCCTAAAAAAATCTGCATCTCTAGTTGTGGCCAAGTGAGCTATGCTGGAAAGATCCAAGTAGTTCCTGAACCTTCTGAAGGTAAATGGCCATCTTTGACCTTCTTGTTTGGTATCACCCTGTACATAGTAAACTATAAGTTAGGAATCACTAAATATTCTTAGGTTTTTGGATCTTATCTCCCTTGCCAGACGGAGCCCTGCTAATAATGCTTCATATTTATCTTCATTATTTGTGGCCTAAAAATTGAATCTTAGTGTGCAGAGGATTTTGTGTCCCTTAGGGCTGATCAAAAGCACCCCTGCCCTATCCTTCTATTCACTTGATTACCCATCAACATATAATTCCTAGTATAGAGCCTCTAAAGCCTTTATTTCTTATTCTACAGCGTGAACTCTGTAATGAAGTCTACTAAGGCTTGCCCCTTGATTGCTGGCCTGGGCTTGTACTTAATGTTAAACTGGGCTAGCTCGATTGCCCACTTCAATAGATGACCTGAGGTATTAGTCTTTTGTAAGATCTACCTTAGTGGGAACTATGTGAGCACTTCTATGGTATGTGCTTGAAAATAAGGTTGTAGCTTCCTCAATGCGACCATGAGTTAGTAGGCAAGTTTCTCCATTGGCGAGTACCTCGTTTCAGCATCTAGTAACCTCTTACTTCTATAGTAGACCAGGAATTATGCTCCTTTTTCTTTGTCGTACTAGTGTTACATTGAGAGCATGCTAGGACATCCTAAGCTAAAATATGAGCTTCTCACCTTCCCTTAGTTTGGATAAAAGAAGAGCTTGGCCCATATATTGCTTTAGTTGTTGGAAAGTGAACTCGCACTATTCTGTCCATTCAAATTGTTTTGTCTTCTTCAGCATATCAAAGAATAGGATGTATTTGTCTGTCGCTTTGGAGATGAATCTACTGAGTGCTACAACTTGGTCATCAAGGCTCTGTATATCCTTGATTCCAATAGGGGATCTCATGATAAGTGCTTTGATTTTCTCTGGATTCATCTCAATCCCCCTATTGTTGACCAAGAATCCAAGGAACTTTCTTGAAGCCACCCCAAATGTACACTTATAGGGATTTAGCTTTATCTGATACCTTCTCAAAATCTGGAACATTTCCCCAGGTCACAGACATGGTTAACGACCTATTCAGACTTTACTAGCATATCATCCACATAAACCTCCATTGTTTTCCCAATTTGCTCTTTGAACATCATATTGACTAACTGCTAATAGGTTGCCCCTGCATTCTTTAGTCCAAAGGGCATCACCTTGTAACATTATAGCTCGTGGTCGATGATAAACGAGGTATGTTCCTCATCTTGTCTGTTCATAGGGATCTGATTACACCTCAAGTAGGTATCCATGAAGCTGAGAAGTAGGTGACCAGTAATTGCATCCATAAGCTGATTAACCCTTGGCAGGGGGAAGCTATCCTTTGGACATGCCTTGTTGAGGTTCATGAAATCAATACAAGTCCTCCATTTTCTATTCTTTTTTCTTATGAGTACAAGGTTGGCCACCCACATCTGGTAGTAAGCTTCTTGGATGAATTTGTTGGCTAAAAGCTTATCCACCTCTTCCTTGAGAGTGAGGTATCACTCGACAGTCATTCGCCTCCTCTTTTGATGGATTGATTTTTGATAAGGGTCGATATTGAGCTTATGTGACATGATCTCGGGATCAATTCCTACCATATCCTTATGGTTCCAACCGAAAACATCTAGGTTTGCTTTAAGGAATTTGGCTAGCTGGGTTTTTATATCTAGAGACAAGTTTTTTCCCAGCTTGAGGCATCTTTCAGTATTTGCCTCACTAACTTGTACATCTTTGATCTCTTTCATTAGCCCATTGCTCTGTTTGCGTCCACCTCACTGGGTCAAGGTTATGATTGACCCCTGTTATGCTTGTAGCTCGTGTATCTTTACCAAAAACCATAGTAACCTTCTTCGCTTTCACACCCAACTTGACTATTTCCTCATGGTAGTGTCAGCTATGTGTTGCTCACCTCGCACATATCCAATTCCATTGGGGGTCAGGAATCTAATTGTAAGTGTCTTGGTTAATGTGACCACGTCTAGGTCATTTATTGCACGCCACCCTAGTACTACATTGTAGGCTGAGGGGTAGTTGATGATTAGAAAATCTGCCAAGATGGTTGCTTGGTGTCCTGAATCTCCAAGAGTAATGGGGAGCCTGATCTGCCCCGCCGATAGTATTGCATCTCCTATAAAGCCATAAAGGGGCTCTAGGGAAGGCTCCAGTTGATTTGTGCTTAAGCCCATTTACTCAAAACATCTCTTATACATTACATTCTTCGAGTTAACCATATTGACCATAATCATTCATACCTTAGCATTGCCGATTTTGGCTTGGATAATCAGTGCATCGTTATGGGGAAAATGCATTCCTTGTGCATCCTTCTCTATAAAGGTGATGTTGTCTAAGGTTGCTCTTGCCTTTTTAGCATGACCTTCAGATCCACTATGTCTTATAAGTAGGATGTGATTCACTTCTCGCACGTAGTGTTCATGAGACCTATTTAAGGTACTTGCAATGTGCGGCCTATCATGAATGATGAATATAGTTCTTACTGAGGGTGCCTTCTCCTACTTGGAGTCTATAGGTGTTGCTGTCATACAAGTTGCTGATGCTGCTGAGGTTGCTACTTCGCAGGTCACACCACATAATCTCTTAAACGACCTCTTTTGATCAGGTCTTTAATTGCATCTTTAAGTGCCCTACATTCTGAAGTGTTATGCCTGACTTCATCATGATAAGCATAGTACTTATCTGCATTTCTAAACCTATGGGGAGTTTTTATGGGGTTGGGCTTCCCGAAATCCTCCCTATCTTTTTCTGTTGTGAAGATGCTTTCCAGAGTATCTGATAGGACGCTGTAGCTATCTTAGCGACCTTTATGCTGAGATTGCTCATTCATAGCCTTCTTTGTGACCTGATTTTTAGGGTTGTCATCCTGACTTTCCTTGTTGTTTCTGGTATTGCCCCTTTTTTTTCTCTGGTTGGAGTTGTTTGTCTTGTCTTTGGACTTAAGGCCAAAGGTTTCCTTCCACTTGATCTCTTTGGTAGCTCATTCATAGAATTCTCCCAGGTCCTGTACCAAAAATTTGTGTATGCTCTCATATAACTTCCCATCTTTGTGGAGTCCCACTGAGATCACTATTAGGATGCTCTTATCTGAGGGATTTTCTATGTTACTTGCCTTATGTTTGAATCGAGTAATGTAGTCTTTTAGTGATTTGTTCTTTCGCTGAAAGACTATCGCAAGGTGGTAGGGTGGTGTGAGCTATCTTCTCAGTGCTTTGTACTGATTAATGAATCTCCTCTGTCATTCTTCCCAATCATCAATGTTGCAAGTTTTGAGATTCCTAAACCATGTTTGAGGTAAGTCCTCTAGAGTGGCTGGAAAAATGCGACATTTGACTAAAAGATTGGTTGTCTAAAGATCTATCTGTACATTGACTGCATCTAGGTGGTCGTATGGATCACTATCCCCATTGTATAGCAGGATAATGGGAACTTTGAACCTGTATGGGAAAGGCTCTTTCTCGATCTTCCTGGTGAACAGCATCCTCTCGTTGTAACGATCTCGATTATGCTGAGTTCGAGGGCATTGTTCCAATTGCTTTACGCTTTAAAGCAACTCTTCTACCATGTGATCTTGAGTCTTAGATCAACAATTGGGAGATGATTGGCTCCTTTTTTCTATAGTGATTTGAAGTCTTGTGCTTTTTTTGCTCATGGTTTGATGAGTTTTGATCTAAGGCATGTCTCCTATTGGTCCTATTTGAGCCTTCAGCTTGACGTGAACTCCCACGTCACTGATTGTCTCTTTCATCTTCCTTACAAACTCAATGGGCCTCCGACCTTGGTCGTGAGTTAGTAAAATAAGCTGAACGAGTATGCCGATGTTCTTCTCTGGTTAGCCTCTCTTTCTGAGCTCTTTCCTATAGTTGCTAGAGAGCTTCTTTCTGTACACTGCCCCTAACTTGTTCTTGTGAGCCCTAGGCTCGTGCTTGAGTTAATGCCCTAATCGCCTCAGCCAACTCTCCTACCATTTTCTCTAACGCCTTATGACATTGATGCCATGATTGTATTACATCAATAATATCAAATTGGTATGAGGCTACTGATGGCATGTTAGTAGCAACACTTATGGTGGGGATGGCGAAAGTGCCTGTATGGAGAACTGGATCCTCGATATTTCGTATGACCATCTGGTTAGCCAACTGCAACATCTAGACTTCTAATGGTTTTTCCTCTAGTCATTGAAAAATAATAGTGAATGTAGTTTAGGGCCCTCTTTCTAACGCCAAAATGTTGATGATAAAATCTGGTCAACCCAAGTTTTGAACCTTAAGCTACAGAAAGAATGTAAAAAGGGAGAAAAAGAGAGAGAGAGAGGAAGAACAGGAAGACACCAAAAGTTTTTAATGTGGTTCGGCTAAAGTCAGTTTGACCTCTACGTCTATGGCTTTTATTACTCTTTGCTGGGTGTTTTGTATCTAATGATTGTATGTCTTATGTACAATGATTTCATCCCTTTTTATAATGGTTGAGGGGTTATAGATTGAATGTAGATTTATAACAGATAAGTATTATGACTTGATTAGGATTACATAGTAAATCAGGATAGATGGTTATAACAGACTCCTATTAGAATAGGAGACTGGATGGACTTTTCCAATGGTCAAGGATGCTTTCTGTGAGCTACGAGCTAGTCCTTGCTTTCACGACCTGAGGTTATTGCTTTGACCCATGTTGACCAGTGACCTTGGCTCATATTTAGCGATCTAGTGTCTTGGTCTGGTGGCCTCAATCCAAATGAGCTGGGCCTTTGTTAGCTGAGTTTATCCATTAGGCTTTTATCAGCCCATTTATGTGGTTACATATAATACCCACAACAATATTGATTAAGGCCAACTTGCTAAAAATGTTGAGAAAAAGGAATTCGCAATTTGTGAAAATTGTTTGTATAGAAAAATGACTAAGTTTTCTTTCCCTTCAAAAGCTGATAAAGTGAAATATTTTTTTGATATAATCCACTTTGATAATTGTGGTTATATAAGTGTGTATGCTAGAAATGATCGTTCTTATTTTATAACATTTATTTAATGATTTTTTTGATAAGTCATATCTTTTACATAAAGTGAGTCAGACAATGAAAGTTTTTAAGAAATCAAAGTTAGAAGTATTTAATAAAATTGAAAGAAGACTTCAGATTTTTTTAAGTGGGAGTAAATATTAATGTGATTTGTTTGATGATTTTACAATAAGAATGATATAGTTCATTTACTTAGTATGCCACATATACTTGAATAGAATGGAGCTCTTAAAAGGTAATAGGACTTTGTTGAAAATGGTAAGATCTATTTTGGCTCTTGCCTATTTTCCTACTACTTTTTGGATGAGTTCTTCTCACTACTTTTTACATTCTAAATGGAGTTCCTTTTATGACTATTAAAAAGGCTCATTATGAACTTTGGATTAGTGACTTATCTAAGTTGAATTATATGAAAGTTTAGGCGTTGTGCTGCTCATGTTATTGTACCCTATCTTACTAAAGGTAAACTTGTAGTAAAACAAAAAAAAGGTGTTTATTGGTTATCCAAAGTCATTAAAAGGGTATAAATTGTATGATTTAATAGATAAGATGATCATCGAGAGCATGAAAGTGAAGTTTGTTGAAGAACATTTTGATTGTAATAAAATTCTCAAGGAGAAATTATTCTTGAGGATATTATAAGTCAATTTGTAGTTTCTCAAAGATCTATTAAATAAAGAAAATGTTTTCTCCTAAGAGAGAAGGTTATTAAGAGGCTATGGGAAAAGTGAAAGAGTAATTAGTTTATATAAAAAATACGTCTTTAGATAATAGAATCTAATATCCCAAGAAGTTATTGAATCATATGTTTTGTTTCAAATTATAAGGATTATTGAGTATATACTTATATAGTGAAAGTTAAAATTTCTATTTTGATTCATTAAGTAGATAATATTCTTTTGGCTCATAAAGATGTATGCTTTGTATGGAGATAAAAAAAGGTTGACTTTTTTATACAATTGATATGAAAGATGTAGATGAACCTTTAATATTCTTAGTATCAAAATTATCATGGAGATGACACAAAAGAGAATCAGTTTATCTTAGAAAAATTATAGATGTTTTTTTTTTGTATTAGTTTAAGATGGATTATTGCTATAATAGTTATATTACTTATGACTTGTCAAAGAAGTTATAAAGGATTATTCCATTATTTCTTAAGACAAGCTTAATGAAGCCTTGTTTCCATATGCTTTTGTCATGATACTTCTTAAGATAGGCTTAATAAAGCATTTTGTTTCTATATGCTTTTGGCTAAAGAAGCTTTATATGTGTTTTAATGTGCACTAGGCTTGATCTTGCTTATTAAGTGGGAATTCTTATTAGATTTTAATGTTGTCTTGTGAAGAGTCATTGGAAAAGGGTAAATCAAGCATTTGAAATATACTATGTTATGAGATTTGACTGATTAATTTGATTAGTTATAACTAATTCGTTACTTAGATTTTGATCATTAGGTTGTGTGGATACATGAAAGTTAATCACTATGCTCGTGTCTATGTTTGGCTGAGGTGCAATATGCCAAAAAAAAATTGTATAGACCAATCTACTATGAAGACTATGAATGTCACTATTAATATAGCTTAAAAAAATGGTATATCTTATAAAATCTTTTGATAAGTCTTCATGTAGTACCATGTTTAGAATGACTCATAGTGATCCTCTATGATAATTCTTTAGTTGTGGCAATTGTAAAGGATCTTATAAGTCACTCTAAGGTAAAGAATATTAAAGGTAATATTATTGGTTTAAAACATGTTGAAAAAGCAAAAAGTTGTTATAGAGAAGAGATCATTAATAAAATAACTTAACAAATCCTTCCACTAAGGTTCTTAGTATAATTACATTCAAAATATGGATTTGATTCCTTTGTGATACATATATTCTAAAATGAATGAATGTTTAGAGATTCGGCTTCTCTTTCAATTATATATTTATGAGTATATACGAGAGGGTCTCAATAGAGAGGGATAGTTGGTTCTCAAATTGTTTAGGTCTATGAAATGTTTAAGGGTACATTTCCTTAGTGGCTAGTAGGTAAATTGGAAGGCAACACCTAAATTGCTAAATTTTGAGTATGAAATGAATGAATTGATGTTTATTTTATAGAATCTGATTTGTGATGTCTTTGTTGAGTGCTCATAGTTATGTCCCAAATTTTAGCTTCTCTATCATGTATATACTTGTATGTATATAAGAAGGGTTGTGATACAGAGGAAAGGTTGGATCTCAAATTGTTCAGACTTATGGAATGTTTTAGGGAACATCCCCTTAATGGCTAATACTCAAATTGGAATGCAACTTTACCCAAGTTGTCAGATTTTGAGAATGAAATAAATAAATTAATGTTTATTCCTTGGAATTTGTTTTGTGGTGGCTTTGTTGAGCACTTATGGTTACGTCCTGAGGTTCAACTTCTTTATCAGGTATGTACCTCCAGGTATATATGAGAGGGTCTCAATAATAAGGGATGGTTGGATCTGAAATTGTCAAAGCCTATAGAGTATTTGGAGGCACATTTCCTTAGTGGCTAATACTCAAAATAGAGCATAGCTTTGCCTAAGTTGCTAGATTCTAAGTATGATATGAATGGGGACCAATCCAAGATTCATTTCCAGTTTTTAATTGGATAGTATATATATTATAGGCTTGGAAAAACTATATAAAAATTATACCAAAAAATTTGAGATAATGTTCATTATTATGACATTAAAAAATATATTGATTTTGTATTTTGACATCAAGTGGGAGATTATAAGAATTTTAATAATTTTAAATATTAATTTTATTATTTTTAAAAGAGTTTTAATTCATATAGTGGAAAAATCCAAGATACATTTTTATATTCACTTAATTTGAAATTCTAAATGAATGGTTTTAATGTTATTAATAAAATTTATTTTAATGGCCATAAATAATAGGTTTGGTGTTTGAATGTGGTCTAAGATTCATGAATAGGGTGTAGATTACTATGGCTAGTGGTACACCTATGTTGAAGGCTAAAGGTCTTGAATTCTCTTATAGATACCTCCATTAGTCTTACATGCAAAGTTACTACCTAACTAAAAGTAACAAGCCAATCACTTGTAGAAAATTCTCATATTAATATTATTCTTTTTGTGCTTCTTGACTTACATTAAGGACTAAGCATTTCACATATATGGAGAAGACTCATAACATGTGAAAAAAGTTCATGACCTTTAGAGATGATTCTTGACCTTAAGAAAAAGTTTGAGACTTATGGAAAAGGTTTGTAACTTATAAAGAGATTTGTAACTTATAAGGATTAAGAAGAAATTTTATCTTAGAGGAAGTGCCTTATAAGGATTGTGACTTACAAAACAATTTCTACCTTATAAGGATTGTGACTTACTATCACGCCCTGATCCACGAAATGTGACCGGCGTGGAAGGTTACCATCAGGAAACCCTCTTCCATTAGGAAACCTCTTACAAGCCTTGCCATGCAAAAATGACACATAGTTAAACCAATAAATATCTAAAAATGCATATATCCATTTTGATGAAAATCCAACAGAATCTCCTTTGTTTTTTGGATATTTGGGCATAAGGCCTATACAACATCAAGGGGCTACACACCCATTGCACCCTATACAACAACCTAATAATATACAGTGGCCTAGATTATACAATTTACATCTTATTGGGCATCTAGCAGTAGTACACAATATATGCATATACAATCCTATCAACTGCCAGACTTTACACCACAATTATACCTTAAATCCTTGCTGGATGTGATCCACTCGGTTAGTGAGTAGATCTTGAGTCTAGACAGCGTAGGGAAATAACAGGAATATCTTCTAGCTCTGAAAAACATGGAAAGAGAAGAGTGAGTTTCATAGAAACTCGGTGAGTAAACAATCCCATGGTCACCTAAAAATCCCATTTAAAAATCATAATTGAAAGTATATATATATAAATATAAATATATAGCCGTAAAGATATACTTACCTGTCAATAGTAATAGTTCCAAAGTAGACTTGGAAACTTTCGTCCATTAGGAAAAATATTAAATAATTTAAATTACAATATTCAATAATAACCATTAGAATCCAAGGAATAATTTCCTACAGGCAATTGACTTAACAATATCATATTAATATAGCATCTATCACCGTCCTACCTTATTACTCCCATATGTTTCTCCCCAACCTTATACCTCCAACAAATATACTAATCACAAGTGCACTTGAGGGTTACCAGGGAATTACCAAAAGATCTAGTGTCTCAAATTAACATTCTAAATATATCATGTAGCATGAAATTCATTATTTGGATAAGCAACATTTTTAAACATACATAAACCTATTATGCATTTCCATATCCATTCATCATATAGAAAAATAGTATCTTCAATTTCAATAATATAAAACCAGATCAAAATACATAATTTTAGCACAGCAAAATCATTTTATATACATATACAACATATAAATGTATTTTTTAAACCACTTCAACATATAGGAAAAACCTATTATTTAAAAGGATTTATAACATTTCATATAATAAAATTATTTCATATTTACAAATAGGATTATTAAGTGAGGAGCATTGTCCACTCACCTTAGAAAATCCTTAGAAAGCTAAGTCAGCTTAAGCTCCAAAATTGAACGTCAATATGCTTAATCCTTTGATAGGAACTCTACTAAAGTAAAACAATGCAAAACAACAAGAGGAATTTCAAATTTATTCTAGTTAGAATAGTAAGGTTTCAAGGGAAATTTCTTGCAAACTAGCTATAGGGTTGCTATAGAATAAATCATTTATTCTAGGATTACTCATCAGAGTTTGAAGTACTAGTGACTAGCTCGGCTCACGTCGGAATGCCACCAGTGAGCCGGTTAGGGGTGCTGACCGAACTAGCTGAAACAAAGGAGAAAGATCGCTGTTGAGTCACGCCAACGAGAGGAGAATGCTGGAGGAGGAAGAGACGAGAACGATGGTAGACTGAGTCGCTAGTCAGTAGTGGTCTGAAGGAGGGATGGAAGCTAGCTGAAGCAAAAGAGTTTTAGCTGGAAAGAGAGCTACTCGCAAAGGAGGAAAGGAAGGCATCGAATAAGGTAGGTGCTGACCGGCTAGGATGTGACCAAACAGTGACTGCAATCGAAGTGCAGAAGATCGCCTGAAGGTGTTGCAACTAGAAGCTTTGAGAGAAAGAGAGAGAACATGCGAAGAAAGAGCCGATCTAGGGGCTTATAACATAAATAAAATGGGGAAACTTGCAGTTTAACCCCATTGACCTTCTACTAACTTCAAATAGGTCCTTTTGAAAAATAAGAAATTACATTATGATCCCAACAAAATTATAAAATCTTCACTTTGGTCCCTTAGTAACTTTTTTTTTGAGGTATTACACTTATGAAGAGATTTGTACCTTATAAGGATTAAGAAGCAATTCTATCTTAAAGGAAGTTTTGTTAAGTTGAAAGTCATATTCTTATGGTAACATCCAATAACTTTTTATGATTATTTTCCTTATTTTATATTATGCGAGAATCTATTGTTTCTTACATAATCATGCCCTGGCTTTGTAAGTAATCATTAGTGTAAGAATTTCAAGAGTACTATGTTAAGAAATTAACATCGTTGATTTACTATTAACAACAACTAGTGTAGTACCCGTGCATGGCTTAGGTATATAAAACAACTTAAAATAATAGGTTAATAGAGGTTTTAGTCCTTATAGTTTCAGTAAATTTATAATTTAGTCCTTATAATTTTATTTTGTGTAATTACATTTTAAAGTTTAAAATCATTTGTAATTAAGTCCTTATCATTAACTAATAGAATTCTACATATTTTTTAAATTATATACTAGCATTTTACTGTTATTGACTTGTATGGTGTTAGCCTTAAAGAATATTGTTAACCCCAAAACAAGTTTTACATCACTACTCATTAGTTTTGGATGTTGAAAAACAACTGAAAA
>JANHAO010015223.1:0-14952 GCA_026873985.1 Saraca asoca | reverse complement strand
GGATTAATTTTATTAAATGTCTTCAAATTGTTTGAAGGGCATTTTGGACTTTTGCCAATATTTCGGGGGCCTACTGGGTCACATGTAAAACAGAGATATATAAGGAACGCTTGAAATTAGGAAATTGAATTTTCAGGGACCAAATCGCAAAGCGGTGGAAGTTTTCTGGGGTGGAAAAGGGTTTTCCTAAACCCTAGGGGCTCGGCTGCAATTTATAGAAATTACAGGGGCCAAAATGCAATTTTTGGAAATTTGCTAAAACGACGTTGTTTTGGTCGTTTGGGCTAATAAGGCCGAATGGCCTACGGCCAAAACGAGTGCGCGTTGACTTCCTCCGTCGGACCGCTTCCCTTCTCCAGTGGCTTCTCTGCTAGGGCTCTGGCGACTGCATCCCTCCGGCTTCCAGCAACTGCCAGCTAGCACTGGGTGGCGTCCTCCTTCTCCGGCGTGGCTCTTGGTGGTGGCCGGGACACTTGGATCGAATATCTGGTGACAAACCGCCGTGCGCGCCGCGCCGTCTTTCGCTGTGCCCTCGGACCAAAGGTTGGTCTTCTCACTCAAAGCTTCTTCTTTAGCTTATTCCTAGCCAGATCTGGGTAGGATGTTCAGTTGGGAGCTTGAAAATTTTTTGTATTTTGGATGAAAATGCCCCTCGCCGGCCGAACACCCTAGCATCATAGTGTAGAGTTATTGTTGTAGGTGTTATCGGAACACATGGGCCCAGGCAGGATAGCGCCCAAAACGAGCACACACAACCAAAATGGGAATCGGAGGGAAATCTAGTTCCGGCCGGAAGAGCGTCACGATCACTGGCCTGAAGAAGACGCTATAACGCGAGGGAACGAAGGGCTATCACCACACTAGCCGAAGTCTAGGAATGACTCCACGAGGGCAAGGATAGCATCCTCGGGACCACGACCCACTGCTTCCAGCTGACAATCTCAAGTCCAGTCAACCACTTGACTGGGCAACAAGAAAGTTGACAGCTCAGGTCCCAAATAATGCACATCAGCTCCCCGATAAACTGACAGTGATTTGCCCAGCATTAATTACCCGACGGCCAGCATTAAATGCTACGGACAGCGAAAGTGATCATTTTGCCGATTAGATAAAATTACATTTGTAACCTCCTCCTTCATTATAAATAAGGGAGGCATAATAAGAGATAAGTGATTGTAATATAAGAATCAATAATAAAAAGAAAAAGTGGATGTAGGGGCCAAAGGATGGCTTTCGCTGAACCACGTTAAACTCCTGGTGTTTCCTTTTCTTTGGAGTGATCCCTCTAAAAGGTTTTTATTGTTCTTCTATGACTCTTCTTCAACACGCAGTCAGAGGTGTGATACCACCTAACTTAGTTGACCGGATTTTGGTGTCAACATTTTTAGTGATCCCTCTAAAAGGTTTTTATTATTCTTCTGTGACTCTTCTCCAACACGCAGTCAGGGGTGTGATACCACGTAACTTAGTTGACCAGATTTTGGTGTCAACAGTTATATTATTAAATATTAAATAGATAATCCAGATTTCATCTTAAAGAATTATAAATAAATATAATTAATCAATCATTTTTTTTTTAAATCTAAACCATTGATAGCGATGTAACCTTATGGTAATAAAAAGTGTACATATTATGTTTTTCCAAAATTTTATTGGTCCAAGCCTGGCCTTGACCATAATCCTTTTTTTGTTTAGGTGGAAATTAGAAGGGAAGAAAATTCCTGTCGAAAAAAGGGCAAGAAAACATTGTTTGTCTGTGCTTGGCAAAGAAAAAAAAAAGGGGAGAAAAGAATTGTTGTGGAAAACTTATGGGACCCACAGGGACAATTTTCTACTCATCATCACGTAGAAAATAAGTGGAAAACCTAGAAAACCTCGAAAACATTTGCTACAACAAAGAGACCATCATCAAGCATAGCAAAATTCATCATCGGTGATTTCTTTGTCATTGTGAATAGTTCTGAGAAATAAGTGAAATTCATCGTCAATGGTTTCGTCATCTATGTGACGCATAATTAGATCCGCCATTGCTCTAGTTCCTCTTCGACACAAAGTAACAATTCGTTGCAGAGCAGTTGATGGAAAGTTTTCATTTTTATTGGCATTATAAGGTTTAGTTCACCACAATTTCGATGACCTTATTTTAGGGATTGAATTTGGATTGCTTGGGATGTGAACTGTGGAATGTTTCTGTAAGAGGATTCTACGATGAGAGGCTTGTGGAACAACTAGGGAGTGTTAATGGCGAGTTCAAAGGTGGAGAGGCTGAAAAGGAGGAGAGCGATGAAGAGAGGAAGTGTACAAATGGAAATGGTGGATTGAGCTTTGGAGAGAAGGGAAGGAGAATTAGTACTTCTAAAAGAGTTGTTAGGAGATTTTGACGAAGCAGAAGGTGGTGAAGGAAAAAGGTTGGTTTGCTTAGTAATGGTGGAGTTGTCTTCTAAAGGATAATTTTTTTTCTTCCCTTTTTTTTTCTTCATATTTTCTATCTAATCAAACAACAAAACTCTAAATTCTTTTCTTCTCATTTTTTTCCTCTATTTTTTCCCTCCATCCAAGCAGGGGGTAAGTTATTTTAAAATTTTTTGGCTCTTAACCTGGTCCAATTTTCTTAGGGCGAATCCTTTTATTTTTATTTTTATTTTTTACATTTTAAAACTAATTAGAACAACTATCTGTCTAAAAAAAATATACTTTAAATAAGCAATGAAATATTCAAATATATATAATTATTAAGTTGAATCAAATAATTTTTGTATTAAAATTAATAAATTATTTCTAATCATGTGTTTTACATTTTATTAATTTGTAATAAGTAAGGCTTGCTTATTTTACATTTGTGTTGATTCAAGTCTTACATCCTGGTTATTAATTGGACTGAAAAAAATTATAGAATATTATTTAGACCTTTTTGAAGTCCAAACTTACTATTTTTTTTCTCGATTAAGCAAGTTATCCAACTCATGAACATGTCTAATCTTATAAAGTTATAATGGTTATAATATGATTTTAAAGCATTAAACTTGTCAAAATAAATAATAATGCTAACATTTTACCATAATGGTAAGATTAAAATTTTTCTCCTACATGGGACACAAACAAGAAGATTGAAAATATATATTAAAACGATATACGACAATATATATAATCATTTAAAAAAATGTCAAATTTTGAATTTAAATATATATTAAATCATATTTAAAAAAAAAATTAATCATTTGATCCCTAAAAATTTTTCAGTATCTCAATTTAATATTTTAAAGATTTTTTATCTCAATTTAATCTTAAATGTTATAAATATGTGTCAAACTCGTCCTTTCATTAGTCTTCCTCAGTTAAAGTAATGGAGAGATTCTATGTGGCACTAACATGACTTTTTAAAACTAAGGTGGCTCTTTATTAGCATATGTGGCCTTTCAAAAATAATTGTGGAAAATAAAATCCCTATTTCATAAAATCTCTATTTCATGAAAACTTAAATCTCCATTTGAGAAATTGAAATCCCTATTTGTTTTGTTCGATAGAAGTTAAAGGTGAAGCCTGCCACCCAAGATGAAGATCTAGTGCAAAGTTTTCAGCTTTTATGTCATTTGGAGGTTAGGGTTTCCTAACTATTACATTAATCCACTATGGAAATTTACCTATAAAAATAAATTGTAACTAGGAATGAATTTACCCAACCTTAAGAGACTAGAAAATAGCTCAAATTTAGCTATGCCACCACTATGGGTGGCGGCAAAGGGAGGCTAACAATTTGCCTTACACTTGTGTAATTGACATTGTGGCTATTGGCTAGGCTTAGTGACTTCTGTTGTACTAGACTGCAATAGAGCCTCACGATGACGACACTTAACTGTGATAAAAGGTAGTTTTTGACGATAACTTGCTGTATTTTCTCTCCCTATCTTTTGCTCGTTGGTTCATGGGCAAAAGTAGTGTGCTTTCTTTTTGTCTTTGGTGTCATGTGTGTGGGTGTTTTTTAAAAAGAGAGAAAATAATAAATCTTAATTGAGATACTTAAGAAGAAAAAAAATAAAAACACTCTCATAAATAGTTCATTAACTATGCCTTTCTAGTTGCATTGAGATAAAATGTGTTTTTAATGAAATCTTATCTATACCAACTCAAATTAGACACAATAATATATGGCTAATACAATGTATAGTTTACTAAATAGACCACTTATGAATTTTTAAAACTCATTCAAATAAAGTTTGGGTATGCTTAACAAATTAACAAAAATTATTACCATTCAATTAAACTATCTTTGATATTAAATGTTTCAACCAATTTTACATCGATCAAAATAATCACGAAGGCTAAATATATATATTCACTTAAATCCCAAATCAACTCAATAAAAGACCTAGTAAAAAGAAGTTGCTAGATTATTTATCACCATTTTTAATATATATAATTAAAATAAAATTTTAACTGCTTCCAAAATTCTTTCTCAAACTTTCCAAAACTATTGAGTCAGAAAAAAAATGTAACATTCAAAATTATAAATTATCAAGTAAAAATAGGTTCTCGATAATAATTGTCCAAAGAAGGTTTGAGCATAACAATGTTAACAATTTATAATCTAAGAAACACATTACTCCAAAATTCCTTTTACAAATAAAATAATTTTATAAATTGTCATGATCATTTTCTATATGTTATTTGCCACTTAAAACACAAATACAAATGATATGTCATCTTTTTATTAATAATTGTTAAACCAAATAAACAAAATATTGTTTACATATATCAATTACTAATGAGATTTAATAAAAAAGTGACAAAAAATATCCTTTCCAAAGCAAAAAATAAATATAAGGATTTAATTTCAAACTTTTAAATTATAAGATCCTAATTAAAAATTGAATGAAGATATAAATAGCAATAGGGTAGTTTAATTTTTTTAAAAAAACTGCATAGGTATCTATTATTTGGTTGTCAAAAATAAACTTTAACTATAAGGCCTAATTTGGAATTTGACCTCACAATCAACACCATGATCCCACTGAGGTTAAGCTTTTCATTGTGGATTTAGAAAAGAAAAGCTACATTCATTGACACACTCTAGGATAAAGCTTTCACTTCATATTTGAACTTCTCCTTGGTTTAGACTCTTCTTTGTTCAATGATCAGAGTTTCACAATTTAATATTTTGGTTTGCAATTTCAAAAAAATTTTCCATTCAAACTTTGGTTTAAGAGATAAATTCTAATATTTTGATTAATAGATTTTACTTCCTCATTCTAATTTATTACTTTTTATTTTAAAAATGTGTTATTGACCTTTTTATTTCATAAAAGTATTAAATAAGCAACTATTTGTATATTTGACGGCCATTACCATTAAAATAATTACTATTAAAATAATCAATGATTATTTTTGACAATCATTGATCATTGATAAACTTTTATGACATTATTTGTTATAAAATCTCTTCACAATCAATGTTGTGTTGATAATAGATTTTTTTAACAGTCAAATTTTGTTTTATTTATCTATAATCACGATTGTCGATAATAATCAAATTTCTTGTAGTATCATCACCGACATGATCTAGTCCTACAAATTTATATTATTTTAATTTATATTTAGAATTTTTTTAGGAAATAATCCATGCTTCCCAAAACTACCATAAACTTCATGATATCATAAAAGTCTAGAAAATGTAATAAGTGAAGATAGTTAATTTATAGGTAAAGTTAGATGCATAATATATTGTACAAAAAATTTCCACACACATTTTATTTCTATCATTTCATTTAAACCTTAAAAAAACTTAATAATTAAAATTATTTATTTGAAGGTTGTTTAATGATGTAATATGTATATGTAACATTACTTGTCAACTTAAAAGCTTGTAAATAGACAATGGTTAAGAAGTAGTGGGGTGAGAAGATAACGGGTAGGTGAGAGTGTTGAAGAAAAGTAATAGAAAAGGAGAGGAGAGAAAGTGTGATTTATTAAAATTATTTTGGCCCACCATTCTCAACCATTGGTAAGACTGATAGATACCTAGAAGTTATTTTAAAGGCTAACGCAATATCATTTTTTTCTTTTAGACAAGTGTGATGTTTACATTTATATTTTCCACTCAAAATATGCATTTCGTGTAACTTCTACCTATGCAACTCATTATATTAATATGTGGATAGGTAATGAAGAAGAGGATTTGGCAGAGGAAAGCAATAAAGAAGATGATGATCATGCTAAACAATTGGAAGATAGAGCCGCTGCCATTCATGAACCTCTTAGCAAATTCCAGTCTAATAGTACAGTATTCTAAAATTCATATTTATAATAATATAATGCACTTATTTTCCACATAATTTAATATAGTATTCTGAAATCTTGTCTAAAATGAGAATTTTTTTAATATTATATTTGTTTGGTTTTTATCCCAACCTAAAATGTATATCTAAGTTCTTGATAGGGGATAACATCTAACAATTTATTTAATCAATTTGAATGCTTGAGAGACAATATCTAGATTCTTATTTGTCTATCAAGAGACATACAGTACATAGAATCTTGGTTGTTTGTTACGTAACAGTACAGAATCTTGTTTATCCTTTAAGAGAAAGTATTTAGAATTTTAAACTTTGTTAAGAGTCCTGTTAATGGGAAGATATGCTAATCTTGTTTATCCTTTAAGAGAAAGTATTTAGAATTTTAGACTTTGTTAAGAGTCCTATTAATGGGAGGATATGCTAGTATTTAATTGATTAGATTATACATTTTTGTTAATACTGTGATATTTATATATATTGATTACTTATTTCTTACTTTGTAACTCTAGCAATTTGGAGCAACTGAAATTTCTTTAGTTTGAAAATTTTGAAAATGGATTCTTATTTATTTATTATGTATTTTGATATAATTCATAGTATTATTTGTTAGTGGGGCATTATCACTTGTTCAATTGTGGAGTTCATTCTTATTATATTATCTTTTTTTTTTAAATGCGAAGCAAAGAAAAAAAAGGTATGTGTATCTAATAAATGATGTTTTTGAAATTTTTTTAAATTTAATTTTGCTTGATGCTTATCTCATGTGTAAACTTAAGCTTATACCATTGTCATGTACATAATTAATTTTTTGTATTCGAAGCAAGATATGTGTTTAATGATAGAATTAGAACAATATATGAATATGCGGGATCAACAAACCAAGGAGTGTGGATTCCTTGGCCAAGAGAGTTCTACTTGCCATGTAGCCCACCCACTTAATGAGTGGACAATATAAGCCAAGGGAAAACTCTAGCTTGTGCCCCACTCATGCTTGCTCTACATCCTTGTACTCTAATCTCTTCTATTTAAAGGAGTGAGATGCTAACCCTAAAACATACCAATTTAATCCTAGCACATGTGTTGTGCGCGCAATTCTTTCTATATTATCTCACTTCTCATCTCCTCTTTGCATTCAAACAACCCTAACCTAGTGAATTTATGATTCCTTGGAGAGGCAGCACCTTTTAAATCGAGTAATTGATTTTCCTACTTTACTTAGTATGTGAACTTGGTGAAGGCTTTAAATCAAATTGATTCATGTGTAACACTATTGGTATTGGAGATTAAATATGAAGGAGTTGCCTAAAGACGATCCAAAGGAGTTAATCATATGACCTATTTGAGGAGTTACTTGCAAATCCAACTCAGATTTAGAGACCAAGGATTCCGAGAATAACTCTTGAGATGTTATAAATTAAATTGTTACTTTCTAGTTTATTTGAATTATACCTTACTTTATGAATTAATTTGTAAATAATATGATATGAGTTTGGGAAAAATTTTATAATTTCCCTGTGCATATTTGATGCTTTTGATCAGTATACTTGATGCCTTTTATCTAATTTTCCTAATAGGTAGGCCAATTCAGTAATTACTATTTGTGTATTTATTGATTTCCATGGTTTAAGGAAAATCAAGAAAATTGATACTAGACAAAGTTTCATTTATGTGGAAAATGATAATAAAACTCCTTTGAAGGGCTTAAAACTTATGAGTTAAAATTGAAATATAATAAAGTCTTTTCCTTAGAATATTGTCTTTATGTTCTATTGATAAGAGAAAAAAATTTCTTGGTAGTTGTTAACTAGGTAGCACGAACATTGATATGGGGACACGGTGAAACGCAAACATGGATACAGGGATACGGTATTTTCAAAAAATATAGGATACCAACACATGGGGAGTATGTGTAAATAATAAAAATATAGGGGTATATTTGTAAATATTAAAAAATATTGTGCTTATTTGCAAATATATATTATAATTATTATTTTCCATATGAAAATAAGTACTCAAAATAAACATTTAAGATAATTTAAAATTTTTATAACACAAAATAATTTAAGTGTAAACATTAATCAAATAAATATTCAAAATCTCAAACTAAATTTAAAAATAATTCAAGTTTCATAACGCAAAATATTAAATAACATACGCTGAAGGAAAACATAACACATTATATTCATAATATTAAACAACATAGTATAACACATAATAAATTGGAAATCGAGCTTGACACACGTGTTGAAAAAGGGAACGTGTGTCTAAACTTTTTGAAATTATGGACACGGCCTCAGAATCGAGCTTAACATACGTGTCAAAATAGGGAACGGGTATCCAAACTTTTTAAAATTACAGACAAGGCGCCGGGGCATTTCTCCTTGGTGTCGACCGGTGTTGGTGTTGGAAACGATACCGACACGTGGACACGATGCTATATAGAATGTCGATGCTTCAAAGATTGTTAAAAGAAACCTGGATTTTCTTTAAACATAAAAGTTTGGCATGTGTAAAAGGGATGAAGTTGTATTGAAAAGATTTAGAAACTTGGAAATATATCAAGCTAATTTATAAGGAAATATTTTGAGTGAATTTTCTTATATCCAATCAAATGAATTTTAGCCATCGTTTTTCTTTTGGTCATATTGGTAATGATATTGATTAAGGACAACTTGTTAAAAATGATAAGAAAAAGAAATTTTCAATTTGTGGTAGTTGTTTGTATAAAAGATGACAAAATTTCCTTTCCTCTCATAAGCTAATAGAAGTGAAGCATTCTTGATATAATTTACTCGGATATTTAAGATTATGTAACTCTTATGTAAGATGAGTAGGCATTAGAGGGTTTTAAGCAATTCATGTTTAGAAGTAGTGAATAATAGTTATAGAAGGATCAAGATATTTGTTTTTTAGAAGGAATGACTATTTATTTGATTTGTTTGATGATATTATAATAATAACGATATTGTTCATTTACTTAGTATGCTACATTTACTTGCATAGAATAGAATTACTAAAATGCACAATAAAGACCTTGATGAAAATGGTTTGGTTTACTACATTTTTTATGAATATGTCACACTACTATTTAATAATATTCTTTCTATGTTTATAGAAAGGACTCTTTATAAGATTTGGACCAATAATTAATCAAAGTTGAATTATATAAAAGTTTGGGATCAAATTTCTCATGTTATTATACCCAAACCTAGAAAAGATATACTTCTAGTGAAACTAAAAAGGTGTTTAATCCTTGATATTATGACACCTGTTATATTATAAAAAATTGATATCAACTTATTTAGAGAATAATAATTTAAATTAGTAAGTATGTTTAATAAACAATTTGTTATCTGCAATGATCATTTAGTGGACATAGACTATTTTCTAACTTATATGTAATATTACAAATGAAGTGTATAAGTTTTCTATGTGAAAACAAAACCAAATACTTTCTATATGTGTATAAAAAATTTTCATTGCATGTTTATTTTCTCTCTCATACTTTTTCCAATTTTTTTACTAGTTATCCTATTCCTCCTTTTCTTTCAACCAAAATAGATTCTCAATAATAATTGTCCAAAGATGGTTTGAGCATAACAATGTTAACAATTTATAGATTGCGAAACACATCACTTCAAAATTTCTTCTCTAAATAAAATAATTTTATAAATGGTCATGGTCATTTTCTACATGTTATTTACCATTTAAAATACAAACACAAATGATATATCATCTTTTTATTAACAATTGTTGAATCAAATAAACAAAATATTGTTTACATGTATCCATTACTAATGAGATTTAACAAAAAAGTGATGAGAAGTATCTAATCCAAAATGAAAAATAAACATAAGGATTTAATTTTAAACTTTTAAATCATAATATCTGAATTAAAAATTGAATAAAACTATATATAGCAATAGAGTAGTCTAATTTTTTAAAAATTACATAGGTATCTATTATTGGGCTATCAAAAATAAACTTTTAACTATAAGGCTTAATTTGGAATTTGACCTCACAATTAACATCGTGATCCCACCCTTGTGAGGTTAAGCTTTTCATCAAGGATTTAGAAAGGAAGAGCTACATTCAATGACACATTCTAGAATAAAACTTTCACTTCATATTTGAACTTCTCCTTGGTTTAGACTCTTCTTTGTTCAGTCATCGAAATCTCACAGTTTAGCATTTTGGTATGCTATTTCAAAATAGCTTTTTATCTAAACTTTGGTTCAAGAGGTAAATTCTAATATTTTGGTTAGTAGATTTTACTTCTTCATTCTAATTGGTATTTACTTTTCATTTCAAAGATGCATTATTGATCTTTTTATTTTATAAAAGTATTGAATAAGCAACTATTTGTATATTTGACAGCCATCACCATTAATATATTCAATGATTATTATTGACAATCATTGATAATTGATAAACTTTTGTGACACTATTTGTTATAAAACCCTTTAATGATCAATGTTATGTTGATCATAGATTTGTTTAATGATCAAAATTATGTTTTATATATATGCAATCATGATCATCAATGTTGATGGTAAAATCTAGTTCAGAGGACTCAGATCTTAATCAACACCCAGATTGTGAGTTGTAAGCATGTGAGTGAATAATGGAGAGAACAAAGAAGAAGAAGAAGAAGAACAAACACTAGGAGCATTTTTATTGTGGTTTGGTTGAAGCCAAATAGGCTCCTAAGTCCACGTTGATTTTATTTGCCTTTAGGCAGTGGTTTCACTATTCAAGTTGACTGAGTTATAATATACAAACCTCTTTCACTATTTTGATAGAGTTTCCACAAGTCTTCCAGGAGTCCCTCTACAATAGTCTCTTTTCTCATATTTATAGAGGCTGAGAGGTTATAGAAGTAATTTTATAATTTGTAAATCTGTTACATCAGATAATAAATGTACAAGACAACATAAACTCTTACAAGTTGGCTTAGGTAGGTTACTTTCTGCGGGTGGGTGCCTCTGGCCACTATTTGCAGAAGGACCTTGTAGATTGTCTACAAGTGGATGTGTTTTCAATCTGACCTCAATGAGCCTCTAACTAGTGGAGTGTTTCACCTCACAAGCCAATACTTTTGGACCAAGGTCACTGCTATCCTTTGGGTAGTGAGGTTAGGTCCATTCTTTGGGAAGTGGGGCTCACATAGGACGGGCTAATGGGCAAAGGTCAGGGATGTCAAGCTTATGCCTAATAATGTGAGCTTATCAGATGAGTTGTTGAGCATACAAACTGGGGCTCATCTCTAGTGAGCTCAGACTTCTGCTTTGCATTGTTAGCAAGCTGGGATTGTCACCTAAGACTTGTCCTATACCCTGCGCTTTTGATTAGTGAGCCAGTGCTCCTTCTGGGAGACCTTAGCTCTTTTAAGTGATCCAAGCCTTTCTTGGCTAGAATTATCTTCTATTGGGCCTTTGCCAGCCCACTTAACCAATACTGGAAATCACCTATAACATTAGTCCCCAACTCTCAGTTTGCTTTGCAAACTGGGAGTTGTAGCTCATTGGCTAAAGCTGGGGAATGTGACATTGTCATTCAAATTTTTACTTTGTCTTTTTGTCAGCCTCTGTCATTCATCATTATCGCATTTAATGTGCATGTCCTCCCAAGATTGTCGATTCAACAAAAGCTGAGCCTGGGAATTTTCCTAGACTGTTAGAATTTAGGCAATCGATTAATTTTTTGAATTGATGGTTAGACAACCAGGACTATAAAAAGATGAGACAAAACATTCATCCCTTTCACATTCCTGAAGACTGGCATTTTACCTTTCAGATTTTTGAATAATGGTTGTCGATCTCATTTCCCTACTCCATTGATTCTACCTTCGCTACCTCGGTAAATTGGTCATTCTAATCAGAACTTCTTTCGTCTTCATTCATTCCAGGATCTAACTTGTTCTCTTATCATGATTAGCTTTCCTCAAATTCTACCTTTTAAAGTTTAATTGTGGGTTTCTAATACCATGCTATTTGGTCGAATAACAATTGTTTACTATTGGGCATTCTATCTGCTAGTTTGTAGTCTGTTAGATTGCTAGGTTGAACTTTGTACCTCTTTAGGGACTTAGTAGTCTAGTGGGTTTTATTAGCTGAACTCTTCTAGGTTTTTGATAGTTTAAGTGTCTATCTTGGTTGCTTGGGGCGTGTATGTTTTGCTATGTAGAAGATTTTCGTTTAGCGAAGAATAGCTTTTAGCTCTTCTACTAGGGTCTGTTCAAGATGATCTAGTTGCTTGAAATGGCCTAATGGATAGTCCTTGTTATGTAGATGTCTGTGGCTCATAGACACTGAAGCCACCAAGTAGGAAGTAACACTGAACCTGATTTTCCAATTCTCAATGCAGAATCAACACACACTTTAATTAAAATAGCCTCTAGGGGCAGTGAGGTCACTAATCAGCTCGTCTCCCTACCTAACCCTTGTGAGAGGCAATAGGTCGTTAAGGGCTTTTCAGATCATTTAGTATTTAAGCATTACCTTTCGACTATCGAGCTACACAAGCTTAAAGTTATAGTAGAGAGATATCACATTCCCAAAGGTTGCTCCCTCATGGTACTTTCTTCTAATGACTATGTGGCTCATCCACCCTATGGGTTCGTTGCAATTAGTCCTCATCATATTGATGCTAGGCTCAGATTTCTTGTTCACCTATACGTTATTAGCCTATTAAATAAATTGAAGCTCTCCCCCTCCCAATTGACTCTAAACTCCTACTCCTAACTTGCTTCAGTAGCACTCATTTACCTGAGGAGTAACCTTCCCCCATCATCAGTGAGGGTTATGTGTCATCTTTTTAGCATTAAGAGTATGAGTTCCCTAGATGGGATTTATTATCTTTGAGCTCAAAATTTCAACTTTAAGAGGATTTTGCCTTAGGGGGATACCAAGGGCAAACCAAATGCTAGGTAATACAAGACTCGCTAGTTTTATATCTCATGCCCATCTTTGCATCCTCTTTGTAACTTCAATTTTGTTCTGACACCTGGTAAGTAAACCATGATCATGTGAGCTATTGTGAATTCATACTTTTATTTAACATTTCACCTTATTTTTGTAGTTGGAGCTAGCTAGGTAAACCCAACGCTTGAAACCAAGGAGGCTGAGGTGCTACACCGGTTCATTGCTATCAGTGATTTGAATAACGATTTTAGATTTGATGACAACCTCCTTTGATCTTGTAGGCTAGCTCCAGCACTGAGTGTTGAACTTATTAGAGAGATTGGAGCTCGTCGGGTATAAGAAATCAAACCAGCTTGCTTTGAAGACTACGAAGAGATGGTGAAGCTACTTTTTCAAAATCCACCCTCTGATGGCTCTGAGGAACTCGAGGTTGCCAAAAACTCACTTGGTCCTAAACTCTTGGTAGCCCCCACTATTTCAAATTAGTCTCCTCCTATGGTGACTACAATGCCCCTTTTGGAGTTTACTCTTACCTTGCATCATGAAGTGACCGAAGTGGTCAATATTACTGTCTCATCCGAGCCCCTTACCAAGAAATGGAAAGTGAGTAAGGGGAAGAAGGTCGTAAGCAGCTTAAAAGAGTGGCTTTCAAGGCCACAGCAAAGGAGCATCAGCTAAGCCTTAGTCATACCACACAAGGGTGTTTTGATTTTGTTGAAAAAATATGTTGGACATTTTGAAGTCTCTGTTGGGATGTTCGACAGGCCAGGGGCATTTTCGTCCAAAATACAAAAATATTTTAAACTTCCAACCGAACATCCTACCCGGATCTAGCTAGGATCAAGCATAAGAAGCAAGCTAAGAGTGTAAAAGACCAACCTTTGGTCCAAATGCATGGCGGAAGATGACGGTGCACGGTAGATCCAATCATCGAAAATTCGGTCCAAATGTCCCGGCCACCACTAGAAATCTACATTGAAAAAGGAGGAGCACCGCCCAGTGCTAGCTGGCAGATTTCAAAAGTTGATCGGACTCTTCTCACTGGAACCCTAGTAGAGCTCACCGGAGAAGACGAAAGGTTTTCGAAGGATGAAACATGCCGTACGCGTGCAAGGGCCATTCAGGCTTTTAAGCCCCCTTGGCCAAAACGATGTCGTACTGTGCAATTTTTAAAATTTCACTTTGGCCCCTGCAATTTCTCTAAATTGCAGCCGGGCCCTTGAGGTTTAGGAAAACTCTTTTCCACCCTTAAAAACTTCGGCCACTTTTCAATTTAGTCCCTGAAAATCCAATTTCCCATTTTTTAGGCGTTCCATATATTTTTCCGTTTTGCGTGTGACCCAGTAGGCCCCTGAAATATTGGCAAAAGTCCAAAATGCCTTTCAAACAATTTGAAGACATTTTATAAAATTAATCTAATTAATTTTATTTGTGATGAATATCTCCATATTTATCACGTGAGGACTTTAAGATATCAGCAGACTCTAGCAAGCCATAATAGCTACCCAATTTTCGACGGGGAGTCATCCATGGTGACAAACCTGTCCGTTGCTGACCTCTCGGTATGATACAATCCTTCATTACTAATATCCTATTAGTCAGAGGAATGGATAAAAGTCAACCTCTATAACTGACCATAGTTTCTCAACTTTGCGAATTGTTTGACCAAATGAATCCGAGCACTCAAATCCCATTTGAGTCTCGATTCTACCTTGTGCAAGGATTTATAAGTCAAACCA
>JANHAO010015222.1:0-14934 GCA_026873985.1 Saraca asoca | reverse complement strand
TACAAATAGGAAAACAAACCAAAGCAGTACCAAAGAACTAAACTAACAAAACTAAGGAAAAAGTTAAACAAAAACCACAAACTAAGAACTATTTAAGAGGTCATATTCATAATTTTTATAGGTACATTTTTCACTTATCACCCTTCATCATAACTAAAATTTGAGTAGATCCTTTGGTACAAGTAAAGTCTAAGCAAGTCTACTGGCACAACTAAAATTTGACCAAATCCTTTGGTATAATTAAAGCCTGAGTAGACCCCTTGGTACAATTAAAGCCCGAGTAGACCCCTTAACACAACTAAAATTCAAGTAGATCCTTTGGTACAATTAAAGCTCGAGTAGACCACTTGACATAATTAAAGCCTGAGTAGACCCCTCGATGCAACTAAAATCTAAGCAAACCCCTTGGTATAAATAAAGTCCAAACAAATCCCTTGGCACAATGAAAATCCAAATAGATCCCTCTATTGGTCCCAAGAAGATAAAGATCTTGCCCTTTTATAAATGTAAAATATATATACTCTTTTTACTTTGAGATTAGATTCTTGTTTTACAAGATTTTTCAAGAAAATTCTATTAGATGATCAAGATAATATTGGAGTCACTAATATAATAAAGAATTTATTAACAAATTGATCAACTTGAATCAGTTCAACAATTAAAAAGAATTGCAATAAATTTAGAAATGCAGTAAACCAGTATTGCAATAGAACATAAGAAAGGATAAAATGCAGAAAGAATAGTCAAGAACACCAATTTTTAAAGTGGTTTAACTTAAACTAAAATTGTAGTTTAAGTCTATATCCACTGGATCAATCATTAACTGGATGACCATTTTATTAACAATAATAGGAATTAACTAGGCTCCTAAATAGCCAGTTCATACACAAGATTTGATTGGGCTCTTGCTAATATGTTACACAAGATTTGATCGGACTCTTGCTAACTTAGATACAACAATTCTTTTATGTCATATAGACTATGATCAACCTCATAACCTAGAGATATTCCAAGAATTTTTTACAATCTTCAATTAGCTGTAATCAACTTCACAACTAAAAAAGATGCAAAAGGAAGATCAACCTCTTCTTTTGTATCTCCAATTTCTATCAACCTAGAAATCTAAAATAGAAAACAAGAAATTAGGTAAGAAAATAAAATACCAAGATTTGAGATGAATATCTCAAATATCTAAGGTGAATTCACTTCAATTTTGATTCAAGATCCTTTGAAATTTGAAATCTGATGAGAAAGATGATAAATTTGGTTTAGTTCTATTAGCTCTATGTTTTCACACTTGAAGAAATCTGAAAGTTATGAAACTTAAATAAGTTTGAAATAAGGGTTAGGGATATTTATAGTGTTGTAAATTGACTTTCAAAGAATAACTAACTTTCTATCCGTGAATTGATTTATGAATTAACTCACTTTCAAAAAATAACTATCTTTTTGTTCATGAATTGATCTGTAGTGGTTACCAATTAATGAATCCATTTGTGAATCAATTCTTCTATGAATATCATAAAGAAGATCTTGACTAAATTAATTCATGAATCAAATCATAGTATTATACTATCAGGTCTTGAATCGATTACCTAATTGATTCTAGAAAAATTCCTAACTTTTAGTAAGAAATATTTTTCAAAATTTTTCTTCATGAATCAATTTGTGAATTTATTCAAATACATTTTCACAAGATCTTCACCATAAATTGATTCATGAATCGATCCATATAGTGTAAAATGGTTTTTATAAACTTTGCACTTGTGAAAGACCATTTGAAAATATTGTTTAAAAAATATTTGATTTTAGCTCACTTCAAGCAATGTATTTCTACCTCAATGTAACAGTTATAAAAAATTTGCTTGAATCAAATTTGATTTGAATTCATTTATAATAGATCCTAGTAAAAATAAAAAAATTGCTAAAAAACTAATGTAGATCTTTTGAATTTCTTACACTTTGATCTTGCAAAACAAATAATAAACACTAAAACATATTGTTAGATACAAAATTGTTTTCAACATTAAAACCAGAGAAATTAAGATAGCAAAGCAATCATACTAGCTAGGTTAACAATCTCCCTACTAAGGCTAACAATCTCCCCCTTTTTTATGGTAACAAACAATTTTAGATAATGATGAAAGTTTTTGAAAAACAACAGTTTTTAGAAAATAAAATTTGTTAAACTTTTTCAAAATCTAAAATCTATTAAATCAAATTAGAATTTGATTTCAATTTTTTGTTTTACTCCCTTTTTTTATTCAATCTCATTTATGTCTCCTATTATCTCTTCATATCTCTTATTATCTCCCCCTTTTGAATTGAAGATAACATCTTCCTTGTTTAAAATCCTTTATTCTCCCTTTTATCTATTCTCCTTATCTAAAATCCTTCATTATTTCTCCTCCTTTTGGCACATCAAAAAGCAATAATGCATCTTTTTTAAAAAATGTATAAAAAAGAATAGAATAAAAAGAAATTAGAATAAAACAGAATTCACATATCATAATATCCAGAATTCAGTCAACAATCATAATATCAAAAGTCAAAATCCAATGTACTCAAAATATTGAATCAAATATATAATATCAGAAAATATTTAGATACAATCTTTAGAATCAATAATACAGAATATAACATCTCAAAATATCAAACTACATGATCATTATCAAAACATCAAAAAGCAATGAAATAGGGAATAATGAAACAGGGGATATGGAACTAAGGGATACAATAGGAAAACATGAATACACAGCATACTAAGCTTGTGGAGGGTCTTGATCATCCATTCTCTGTAGCTTAGCCTCTTTATCTTGTTCTCACATTTGCTGTGTTATCTCATGTAATTGAGTTTCAATGGAACTAAGCCACTCATTTACTTGGGTGGCATGTCTCTGGTTTTCAAGTTCCATAATAGCCATGTGGTCATCCATTGACTTAATCAAATTATCTTGTTTGTCTAAAAGTTGATCCAGTCGATCATTCATGTGTTTGTGCATTCTTTCTATAACCACAATTATTCTTGTTTCAGCTTCACTGGATAACCCAGTTGCTCCTGAGCTTGTGGCTTCTCCAGTTGTTTAAGGAATTTTTTACCATTTTTTAGTCCATTTTCCTTGTTCATTTTCTTCTAGTCCCATTTTGTGAAAACGTGATGCATTAATCATAGTAGTTGGATTTATTGAAAAACATTAGATTTCATCATAAAGTTTTAGTTTGAATTTGAGAAAGATATATGAAAGGATCATGCCATAAGGGAGGAATCCAATATCTATCCTTTTTGAACATTCAGCTAGATATTTAAGGATATAATGGGGCATATTAAAATCAAATTGATTTTTAATAACCCACATTAAAAAGATTTCATCCTCCATAATTTGTGTCGAATTTGTGATCCTAGGAATTATTACTTTACACAAAGCATAATGCAAGATCCTATCTTCAGGGGATATGCTAGTAATGAACAATTTCCCACTTCTATCCTTTAGGGTGGAATAGGGAAAGAGCACTCTAATGGCTAATTCCCTGTTGTGTTCAGGAAAGGATGCTGCAGTAAGCTTTGGTTGTAATGCATCCATGCTAAATTCATCAACTAAAAATTTTGCATCAATAACTATATGCTTATGCATCAAATAGCACAAAATCTTATCATTAGCAGAAGCAAGGTTTGCATAAAACATTTTTACTAGCCTAGGATAGGTGTTTCCCTTATATGTCAAAAATTTTTCTAATCTATACTTCGCTAGTAATTATGGTAAATGAGTAGTTTTCAACAGTTTATCACTAAAGCATTTTAAGGGTTCTACCTTCCTATTTGCAAGTTGAAGAAAGGCAGCAAACTCATTGGGTGAGTTGAAATGTGATTCCTCTTTTACTGGTGTTGATGATTGTGTTACTGACTTGTCCTTTCTCTTTGTTGGGAGCTTGATTTTTTTTGACATTTTGTTGAAATTTCAAGAAAATTCTAGAAAATTTGTGTTGTTAGGGTTTCAGGGTAGAATTGGGAACTTTTGATTTTAAGGAGTTTTGGTGAAATTAATCAGTTGGAAATGTTAGATGTAGTGTATCCAACTTTTTTGTAAAAGAAATTTAAGTAAACAAGTGTTAGGGGATCGAGATTTAAGAAAGAGTTTGAGAGAGTTTTTGGAGGTTGCAGAGTGAGAAACATGAAATGAAGTCAAAATTGATTTAGGTACTTATAGGATCATGCTTTGAATCGATTTGTGAATCGATTCAGAGTGTAAATATTTAAGTACGAATCAATTCAGGTATGAGTTGTTCATTAGGTTCTTATGCGAATCGATTTTGGAATTGATTCATCTAGGTTTAATAAATTTTTTTAGAAATTTTGAAGTCTTCCCCAAAGTTTGAAAACTTTTATGAATCAATTTAGGAATTGATTCATAGTGTATATTTCTGAGATGTGAATCGATTCAAAAACTTAAATAAATCCTGAAAAAATTTGAATCGATTACTGAATTAATTCAGGAGATCCTAAACTCAGGTTTTATTTAGTTTTATTTTAGAAGTGCTTTCCTAGTCTTGTAAACAGCCAATGAACAGTTCAATACTATTGAAAACTCAATTTTCACACCATGTTCCTACAAAACAAACTCAAAGAAATATCTAATGCCTAGGTTAGTAAGTGCAATGTACAAAACAATTAAGTATAAAAGATAGAAAGTTATCAAAGTTTACTAAAGTTAGGGGATTTAACATTCTTAATCTTGTGGTGGGTGCAATTGTTGTCTAACATCATGAGTTACTTCTATTTCTCTCACACAGACCTACAAAATAAACACTTACACTTGCTTTTGTGATACCCAATGGATTTTGGGTCCATATTTGTTAGTGAACATATCAAGATATCCATTAGGTAACCAAACTAGTTTTTCATTTGGTTTCAACATGTAAGTACCATTTCTATAAGGACAGTGCTTAATATGATGTCCCTTTTGATTGCAGTAAAAGCATGTAATGTGATTGACTTTTTTGTTTGTCTTGACAGTTTTGGAACTTTTCTTTGATCTCCTCTTAGTTTGCTGTCTATATCCTAAACCAGATTTATTTTGAAAATCAATTTGATTTTGCAACATATCATTCAATCTCATTTTACTGTTTGTGAAATCATGTAAAGCTTTGGTCAATGTGACTATTTTGGATTTGTAAATTTTAGATTAATCGCAAACTTTATTTTCACTCAACACTTTTTCAGTTAAATCATACAAATCATTTTTGTCTTTTTCAATCTACTAAATTTTCTCAAGTAAGGCTTATTTTTCTACTCTAGCATGTTTTAAATCTTTCTTAGCCTTTTTCAAAACATCATACAACTCTTTACACAAATCATCAATTTTATCATCATCAATAGAATTAGATTCATAATCACTAAAATTGTCATCAATAGAATTAAGCTTATCTCTATAGTAAAAGAAGGATTGGTTTGTAAATACCTCATTGTCTTCATCAACTTTGGCCATCAGGTAGAGGAGTGTTTTTTCCTCTATTCATCATCATCATCATCATCATCATCATCTTCTTCTCTAGATTCAGCTTGTTCATCATCCCAAATTGCTAGGTTGCTTGAAGGTTAGCTTTCTCTTCTTTCTCTCATTCTCAAGTTGTCTCTTTAAGAATATTAGACAATTTGGTTCAAAGTGTCCCAGTTTTTTGCATTCGTAACATGTAGAAGTGTAAGAGGAACTCTCTTGCTCATTTTTGTTTTGATTTCTCCTTTGTGGAATAAGTTCCTTCTTTTCTTTTAGGAGTTTCTGTAAGTTTTTTCTTAGGAGTGTCATTTGGTCTTTCTCATAAGCTTCATCAATATTAGATTCATCATTATTAGTTTTAAATGATTTTACAGCCTTGAGTGTCAAAGTTTTCTTCCTTTTGTCATCACCATTTTTCCTTTATCTCTTTAGCTCTAGTTCATGCTCTTCTAAGTTTCCATAGAGCTCCTAAATGGTTGGCATCCCCATCTTAAGTGATTCCTTGATGGCTATCACCTTTAGCTGCCATTCTTCAGTAAGAGATATTAGAATTTTGTGCACTAAATTTGTATTGTCAAATTTTCTCCTGAGAAGAAAACAGTTGATTAGTTATAGCAGTGAATTTTTGGATAAGGTCTCTAATTAATTCACCTTCTTCCATTTTGAATATTTCATATTCACAAACTAACAAATGCACTTTAGATGCCTTAACCTGAGTTATGCCCATTTAATCTACTTCTAAAGTGTCCCAAATCTGTTTAGTAGTGGTACAGTTAGAAATCCTTTTATATTCATTAGGGGAAAGTGAGTTGGAGATAATCCATTTGATTTTGGAAGCAAGGAGGTGTCTCTTCCTTTCTTCCTCAATCCATTGTGACTTAGGTTTGGGCTGTGGAAACCCATTAATCAGTGTTTATGGTGGATCATATCCATCATCTATAATTTCCCTCATATCTATATCAGTAACTTCTCTCATTTTCTGCTTCCAGTAGGTATAGTGATATCCATGAAAACCAGGGGGTTTATATAAAGATGCACATTCAGGCAACAATGTAAAGCCAGAATTCATAGTCTCTTTAAAAATAAAAGAGTATCAAGAGCTAGAAGCTTTGATACTAACTGTTGGTCTCAAAAAGATAAAGATCTTGCCCATTTTAAAAATGTAAAATATATATATATATACTTTTTTTACTTTGAGATTTGAGTCCTATTTTACAAGATTTTTCAAGAAAACTCTATTGAATGATCAAGATAATATTAGAGTCACTAATGTAATAAAGAATTTATTATCAGATTGACTAATTGAATCAGTTCAACAATTAAACAAAATTGCAATAAATTTGGAAATGTAGTAAACTAGTATTGCAATAGAATATTAGATAGGATAAAGTATAGAAAGAATAATCAAGAACACCAATTTTTAAAGTAGTTCAACTTAAACTAAAGCTGCAATTTAAGTTTATATCCATTGGATCAATCCTTAACTAGATGACCATTTTTATTAACAATAATAGGAATTAACCAAGCTCCTGAACAGCTAATTCATACATAAGATTTGACCGGCTCTTGCTAACCTAGATACAATAATTCATTTATCTCATATAGACTATGATCCACTTCATAACCTAGAGGTATTCTAAGAATTCTTTACAATCTTTAAGTAGCTGTAATTAACCTCACAACTAAAAAAGATGCAAAGAGAAGATCAACCTCTTCTTTTATATCTCTGATTTTTATCAGCCTAGAAATCTGAAATAGAAAACAAGAAATTAGGTAAGAAAATACAATACCAAGATTTGAGATGAATATCTCAAATATCTAAGGTGAATTCACTTCAATTTTGATTCAAGATCCTTTGAATTTTGAAATTTGATGAGATAGATGATAAATTTGGTTTAGTTCTATTAGCTTTGTGTTTTCACACTTGAAGAAATATGAAAGTTATGGAACTTAAATAAGTTTGAAATAAAGGTTAGGGATATTTATAGTGTTGTAATTAACTTTCAAAAAATAACTAACTTTTTGTCTGTGAATCGATTCGTAGTAGTTGCCAACTAATGAATCAATTTGTAAATTAATTCATCTATGAATATCATAAAGAAGTTCTTGATAGAATTGATTCATGAATTGAATCATAGTATTATACTATTAGGTATTAAATCGATTTAGGAAAAATTCCTAACCGTTGGTAAGAAATTTTTTTCAAAATTTTTCTTCATGAATTGATTCAAATATATTTTTATAGGATCTTCACCATGAATCGATTCGTGAATCGATTCACATAGTATAAAATGGTTTTTATAAACTTTGCACTTGTGAAAGATCATTTGAAAACATTGTTTGAAAAATATTTAATTTTAGCTCACTTCAAGTGATTTATTTCTATCTCAATGTATCAGTTATAAGAAATTTGCTTGAATCAAATTTGATTTTGTTAACGCTAGAATTTGGTTCGTACGGAGGATCCCAGATTCTGGCCAAAGGGAGTGAATTAGTGGATCCAATGCTGCTTCCCGAAGTGTGAGGAGATGAAAAGAGAGGAAGAAGGAGAAGGTGGTGCGATGTTTTTAACGTGATTTGGTTAAATCTGGGGAGTATCGGACCCTACGTCCACGCCGGAGCCTTTATTAATATTTGAGAAGAGATTTTTATAGAGTTTTGGCATACAAGTTTCTGGCCTCCTCCCCCTATTCTAACAATGCATTCCTATTTATAGAGGAAGGAAGAGTTACATAAAATAAATACAAGCTATAGTTGTTACATTAAGAAATAAATAGAAAAGACAGTGAAACTACTACAATACGACTGCTGCAGGCTCCTTTCTGTAGGGTGGGCCCTTCTTGTCAGTTGCGGACTGGTATTTGTACGCGTCTGCCGCTTGGTATTGCTTTATCGTGCGAGATGTCTGCTATCTCGAGCTGGATTCCTATCCCAAAATCGCTAAGGAGAATTGCTATAGTGAGATTGGTGTCGCTGTAGCGAGATAGCGAGTTCGAGTAGGGTGGCTGGCTATTTAGTGAGCCGATTTTTGCGATGACTTTGTCATGTCACCTCCTAGAGGTAAGTGAGGTGGAGCTCGCCCGGTGTCCTTAGTGAGTTGGGTAACTTAGCCTCTGTTGGGCTCGAGTTTGTCTTGTTCTTTTAAGGCCATTTTTTGCCTATAACATAAGGCCCCCAACTCTGGATTTGCTTTGTGGACCAGGTGTTGCAAGTTTTGTGAGGCTTTATTCATATCTCCAGTCAAAGTTCTCTCTTGACCAGATTGTTATTTTAGATGTTTTTTCATTCTACTTTAGGCCATGCTTTCTTCTGTTTGCCATTTTTGGCCATTGGTGTGGCATTGCCATTCACTTTGGGCCATTGGATGAAGATCATCCAGATGTCTTTTGGACTCTTTAAAGGATCGAGCTGGTCTTTTTATACCTGAGGGACTTCTTCTTTTGCCTCAGAGAAGTTTGATGGAAGAGGCTGATGAGCCCCCTACATTTTTAGTGTCTTGGCTTCCAGTGAAGCTTGTTGAGACATGGATGACCTGTTGTAGAGTATTGGGAGGCATAGATAGCCTGGTGGATGTTGCTTCATCGTAGGATCCATCTGGCGCACTCCTAGAGAGTCTTGTGTTGATCTTGGACTATCTTCCCCAGCTCCCTTCATAGAATCCAGCATGGCTATTGGGACTCTTGGCGTCCTCTTAAGCTGTGTTGGGTTTGGTCCAGGAGGAACCACTGACCAGGTATAGGAAGATTGTAGGAGTGGAATTACCAGTCTTTTTACTATTGGGAGTTTGCCTCTTGGTTTAGTCGACTCATCACTTTCTAGCCAGAATGGTAGTATTAGGCTTGCAGGATTCTTGCCTTTGTTTTTGTATTTCTTCTTCATCTGATGTAATTTTGCCTCCTTGAGGCTTTTTTTTTAGCTGTGTAAGCTCTTCTATGTAGCTTCTGAAAGCTGTATTAGATGCTTTGTGCATCGTTGCTTGTATCTTTTTGATGATTAATGAAAGGTTTCTTTGGCTAATTAACTATGCTTTAGCTTTCTATCTTTTGTTGGTTGCCTTTGGCAGGTGAGGATCAGGTCGCACGCAGGCTGTGACTGATGAGGGCTCATCATAAGAGCTACGATTTCCTAGTCGCATGTGGGCTGTGAATATGTGTGTTGCATGGAAACTTGAATGAGTTTGTCTTGATATCTTCGCGATGTGGTTGGCTTGTCGCTTGTTATCTGATTTGAGCACGCTGTCGAGGTAAGCTCGTGAGCTATCTCACCCTCGATTTATTTTACTATGGTGAGGTGGTAGCTTGTCGCTAAGCGATGTCGCACATCTATGCCACAGCAAGCTCGTTGCTCAGTTTCATCGTAAACCTGTTGCTCAATGAGGTAGCAAGCCTGTTGCTTAGTGAGGTAGCAAGCCTATTGCTCAGTCTCGCAGCAAGCTCATTGCTCAACGAGGTAGCAAGCTTGTTGCTCTGCCCCATAGCAAGCCTATTGTTCTGCAAGACAGCAAGATCATTTCTCAGCCCCATAGCAAGCTCGTTGCTCAGTGAAACAGTAAGCTTGCTGCTTAGTGGTCAGGGGATTTGTACTCCTAGTCCTAATTCGAGGATCTTGGTTTGCTTTGGATGTATCGACAGGGTAGGCCTTGCACTATCTCACCCTCAGATGAATCCTTGCAATGGTGGAGTGAAAACTCACTGCTTGGATAATGCTTTTTCGACCAATTGGCTGTAAATTACATTGATTCAGTATTGAATGGTTCATATAACTCATTGTCATCAGTTTCAAGAAAATGTTACAAGATTAGAATATGGTCCTGATGAAGGGCTCATGCTCATGGGTAGTGACTCGTTAAGCCTGTTGAGCTCATTGCTCTGACGGTCTTACCACGTAATCCTATAATCGGCCTCTTCTGATTAGGTCTTTAATGGCATCTTTCAATGCCCAACACTCTGAGGTGGTGTGTCTAGCCTCATTATGATAAGTGCAGAATCTGCTTGGATCTCTAGACTTGGGGGGCACTCTCATCAGTTTGGGCCTTCTGAAGTCCTCATTGTGCCTTTCTATGGCAAAAATCTTATCCTGTGTATCAGACAGGATGCTGTAGCTTTTGAAGCAACCTCCAGGTCACTGGGGCTTTACCTTCTTCGCGAGCTGAGGAGTGGGGTCATTGTAACTCTTGGTACCCCTCTTTTTGCTCATGATGGGATTGTTGGGGTCCACTTTTTGCTTGGGCTCCTTTATTTTGAAGGTTTCTTCCTATCTTATTTGTTTGGTTGCTTGCTCGTAAAATTCAGTGAGGTCTCGAGTTGGGGACTTGTAGAGGCTTCTATATAACTTTCCATCTTTACGAAGTCTCGTCGAGATGGCCGTTAGGAGGCTTTCCTCTGAAGGATTTTCCACGGAGTTAGCTTCGTGCCTGAATTAGGTTATATAATCTTTCGATGGCTCGTTCTTGCATTGGAAGATCATTGCGAGATGGCAAGGAGGCGCAAGCTACCTTTTCAAGGCTCGGTACTAGTCAATGAACTTCCTTTAGCATTCTTCCCAATTGCTGACGCTACGAGCTAGGAGGTGTCTGAACCATGCCCAAGATACTCCTCCTAATGTGGCTTGGAAGATGTGGTATTTCACCAGGGGGTTATTTGTTTGGAGGTCCATCTGGACATTGAATACATCCAAGTGGTTGCTTGGATGGCTATTCCCGTCATACAGTGGGATCACAGGCACTTTGAGCTTCTGTGGGAGAGGCTACATCTCGATCTCCATTAAAAATGGTGAACTTTCCTCGTAGCGAGGTTAGTTGCTTTGAGGCCATGGGCATTCTTCGAGCTGCTTGAGCCTTAGGAGGATTTCCTCCATCTTTTGGTTTTGTGTTCCAGATTGAGGGGTGGAGCTTCCTTCTCGTTGCGAGCCCCCCAGTTGTTGGCTGTCACGATCTTCATGAGTTTCCCTCTGAGCCTCTTTACGAAGCTGCTAGAGCTGTGCCATGATTTCTTCTTGTCATTGTGTGCTCTGAGCTTGAGCCTGCACTAACGCTTTGACAGTTTCAGCCAGTTCTCTGACTGTGCTTTCGAGCGCTGGGTAGGGTTGGCTAGGCGTTTGAGCCTCTTGAGTTTCAAGGGCAGCAGTAGACTACTGGTGAACTCCTACAATGGGTGTGCCTATTGGTTGGGGAGCTGGAGTGGTTGAACTCTGAGTGGTCCTTCCTCTCGCCATTGTTAAGCTACAATGGACACTTCAGATAGTAGATGGATCCCCACAACAGTGCCAAAGGATGTTAACATCAGAATTTGGTTCGTATGAAGGATCCTAGATTCCGGCCAATGGGAGTGAATTCACGGATCCAATGCTGCTTCCCGAAGTGTGAGAAGATAAAGAGAGAGGAAGAAAGAGAAGGTGGTGCGATGTTTTTAATGTGGTTCGGCTAAATTCGGGCGATACTTAACCCTATGTCCACAGTGGAGCTTTTATTGATATTTGAGAAGAGATTTTTACAGAGTTTTGGCATACAAGTTTCTAGCCTTCTCCCCCTATTCTAACAATGCATTCCTATTTATAAAGGAAGGAAGAGTTACATAAAATAAATACAAGCTACAATTGTATTACATCAAGAAATAAATAGAAAAGACAGTGAAACTTTAGCAATACGGCTGCTACAGGCTCCTTTATCTAGGGTGAGCCCCTCTTGTTGACTGCAGGCTGGTATTTGTATGCGTCTGTTGCTTGATATTGCTTTATCATGCGAGATGTCTGCTATCTTGAGCCGAATTCCTAATCTGGGATCGCTGAGGAGAATTACTATAGCGAGATAGCGAGTTCGAGCAAGGTGGCTGGCTACTTAGCGAGCCGGTTCTCACGATGACTTTGTTGTGTCGCCTCCTAAAGGTAAGCAAGGTGGAGCTCGCCGGGTGTCCTTATTGAGTTGGGTAACCTAGCCTCTGCTAGGCTGGAGTTTATCTCATTCTTTTAAGGTCGTTTTTCGCTTATAACATATTTGAATTCATTTTGCAAAAGATCCTAATAAAAATAAAAGAATTTCTAAAAAAGCTAATGTAGATGTTTTGAATCTCATACACTTTGATCTTGCAAAACAAATAATAAACACTAAAACATATTGTCAGATACAAAATTGTTTTTAACATCAAAACTAGAGAAATTAAGATAGCAAAGCAATCATACTAGCTAGGTTAAAAATCTCCCTAGTAAGGCTAACACCCTCGACATAAATATAGTCCAAACAAATCCCTTAATACAATCAAAAGATCACATAAACCCTTGGTGTAAAACAAGTAATTGTCAAACAACAACATTTGAATGAAGGCAAAGCAAATCAAAGAAAATTCAACTATTCGACGAATCATTAAAAGTTGCAAGGCCCTTTGGAAGCACATAAAACCAATGCTAAACACAAGTATTTTAGGAAGAAGTTTCATTTACAAACTAATTAACATTTTAAGTGCCGAGGAGTGTTTAAATGGGATACGATAGGTAGCCCATTAGAGACTTAGTCGAATAGGGAAGTCATTGATTCCAATGTAAAGAAGTCATTAGGTAAAGTAGAAGAAAAAACTAAAGAAAAAGATGCCCATATAACTATTATACAGGGAATAATTTTATAAGTAAGCAAAAATGCATAGAAAGTTTGAAGAAATAGTGTGTAAACAAAGTAAATTCATTTATACGACCATTTGAAGTGTTTCTTACATATAATTAAAAAAGAAAAAAGAGAGAGGGAGAAAGCCATTACCATAATAGTAACAACAAAATGGACCAAGCAAGAGCCATTGAAAGCACCCAAGCAAATTCAATCTTTGGATGAGCCTTGTAGAATCTCATCCAAAGTCTTATCCTGATGAATCCTTGTAAAGTCAAGTCTTGGGCTAGGATTAAAATGCTAAACTTGGCAAATGACCTATCCAAACACGAAGTGAATCATAGGAAAAGTCAGATCCTCAAAGTTCTTCATGGCTTTCCAGAGCCTATCTTTGAAAGTAGCTTCATTATCCTTTCAAGTTTATCGTTCGACCTTTAACTCCTTTGCAAAGCTTTCATTCTGTTGTTGTAAGGAGTTTACAAGCTTGGCCTTCTAGAGCAAGGCATCTCGCTCTTTTATAAGAGTGGCGACCTGATTGGTCAGATCAGATATGTTATGGTCTTAATCAGCCATCTATTCAATTTGACCTCCAAATTCCTTTGTAACTCAGCTATGACCATAGGGTCAGTCTTAGACAGCTCTTTTTCACTCCCAACAAAGGAAGGAACTATGGTTATAATGGCTATAGTCAAAAAAAGCAATCTAAGTAGTAAAAGACTTCAAAAGGTGCAGAGATCCATGGTCCAATAGGAAGTCTTCCATACGATCCTTGTCGATAGGGAAAAGTAAATAATTGTGCAGGAAAGCACAATAATCAACATTTTATACCATAGACTATCCACAATGTTGAATGGCAAGTTATCCCCTTTGGAAGCTATAATCGGCTCTGACTCCTCCCAAGGCCCCACTTTGATTTTCTTAGCTGTAGGGGTAGGGGCCTCAGAAGAGCTACCTTATTTGCCTTTGCTAGATTCTTTGAAGGATGCTTTTCGTTTCCTTGACGACAAGGTCTTGCTTTGCCTTAAGGTAGTTCCAAGTCAATTGGAGGGGGAGGAACCACAAGCTATGTCAACAAGAGGAGCCAATTCAAGCTTAGCATTTAGAGGCACTATTGGCTTTTGCTTGGCCAAGGCCCGAGTGTAAATCTTAACTATGCACTTGTTGTCCATTTTTGGGCGATGGATCTCTATCACCTCATGATTTAACTAACAATCTACAAGCAACAAATACAAAGGTTAGGAAGGTGAAGACAAACAACAATGATAAAGTAAAGAGAAAGCACTTACAAAGCATAGATTAGGCATTGAAAAGTGCTAGTGCTAATAGCTGAACAACAAGATCTTGGTCTTTGGCTAAAAGATTTTTGAAGGAGCGCCCCGAGGTGGTTTGGTGGGCTTGGACCATTTTAGGGGGTAAAGCAGTCTTCCACCTTGAAGAAAGAATGCTTCTAGGTATAAACGCTAGTGAGCATGTTCTTGATAAAAACATGGTTAGGTCATTGAAGAAAATGCACCCAAACCCTAGTCTTCTACTGAGAATATGTAAAAAGGAAAAGGAATGACTGAGAGCTTCAAAGTAGAGTAGGAAAGCCCAAGCATTCTAAGTCAACTATAAGGGATAGATGTTTATGGCCTGCAAAACATTCTTTTGAAGAACAGAAAAAGAAGAGCAGACATAGAGACAGTTGACTACATCTCCATAAAACATCACGAAAGAGAAAGTGTTATAACTGCATAGCTATTCATCCTCTTGGGCAAGTGATAACTCTATGAAAATAGAGTTATCTTAATGGTTTCTAGACTTAAATTGTTGAAGTTTGAGAGTGATTTGTATAAATCAATCTTTATTATT
>JANHAO010015221.1:0-14938 GCA_026873985.1 Saraca asoca | reverse complement strand
TGATTGTCAATGCAATGACAATGGAGCGGCTCCATGCAACATAATTGTCTCCATTAAAAATTTCTGATACTAATAAAGCACTAGGATTGTCGCTTGGATGAAGATAATATGGACTGGAGGAATTATCCGAAGGATTGATCGAATGAGTAACAGAGGGAGAATTGATGGAACACATTTTCAATCAAAAAAATGATGATGTTGATTGAAGTAGACACAAAATAGTAGCAGAAAGGATAAGAAGTGAGGCAGCCATAAATGAAGAAGATGAAGGATTAAAGGGTTGCGGAAGTGTTTTTAATCGAATATCATGTTGAGAATTAGATGAAACATTGAATTTGAACTTTGAAAGAAAGAAATATGAAAACAAAGCATGCAGCTGAGATTAATGAAAATGATTAAATGCAATGAATTTCATATCAGACTTTGTGGTTGTATTTATATTACATTAGTTATAAAACTAACAAACTGAAATAATTAACTTTTCTTTTCTATTCTTCTTCTTTCCTTTTTAATTCCATGCTTTCAACGTGAAATTGAACACTCCAACACTTATCAAGTGTTTGAATTGATCTTGTCAAATTTTTAATGGATATAGATCTTTAATAAGTTTTGAACGGCAGGTCTTTATTAAATTAGAGTTGGAACGAATTTATCCAAAATAAGAAAAATAAAAAATTAAATATATATTTTTAAAAATAAGATAGTGTCAAAATAGCTCAGACTAAATGTTACGTGGCAATTTGCTCATTCAAAAAAGAAGAAGAATAAGATAAGAGAGACAGCTGTATGTTCGGTTTCCTTTCCGAGAACATTACCCGTTTTGGGCTGGTAGTGTTTTTAACTTATTGAGGCCCCGTTTTGGGCTGAAAGTCTTTTTAACTTATTGAGGCCCAAAACAGGAATGTAGGCCCTACATTCCCCCAATTCTAAAAAAGAGGTAAAAATTATAAACAACGTTTATATAGAAAGATACGGGTACACATTGGTCATATATAATTTATCTTCATTTACAATTGCATTCATCCAAGATCCATTCAATTCAGTTCGCATTGTATTTGTTGGTAGAAACAAAGTATGTCGATGAACATTCTCACAAACTTGGATCGCATTGTGCCTTAGCTCAATCCACCCAGCAACAAAAACTTCAGCAAAACAACAAAAGATGGCACTTTTTGGTACCATTACTTGTTCAAGAGCCTTCTTGCTTCCTCCCAAACACACTCACAAACAAATCTAGAATCCAGAAAACTTGCCACCTTCTTTGCCTTACGTTGTCATTGATCTCTATTCAGAAAAAAAAAACCCATTCCTTCAGCATTGATCAAGCAAGTCTTACAGTTATTGTCAAAGAGAAAAATCCAGAGCTCCTTGTAAAACGAGGCCAGGTTGAAGGGATAGCTTTTGCTCTTCAAAACCATGCTCGAGAATGAAATAATAGATGACGACTATGTTGCACGAACACCGATATATGGATACGAAAAAACATAGACATGGACACATGGATGCGATATTTTTAAAAAATATAGGATATTGACACGTGGGGGATATGTGTAAATAATAAAAATATAGGGGTATATTTATAAATATTAAAAAATATTATGCTTATTTATAAATATATATATATATATATTGTAATTATTATTTTTTCATATGAAAATAAATACTCATAATATTAAATAACATGGCATAACAAATAATAAGCTGGAAATCGAGCTTGACACGCGTGTTGAAATAGGGAATACGTGACCGAACTTTTTGAAATTATAGACACGACCCCAGAATCGAGTTTGACACGATGTCGAAATAGAGAACGGGTGTTCGAACTTTTTGAAATTACGGACACGGTCCTAACATATTTCGTGTCGGTGTCGATGAGTATCAATATCGAAAATGACACCGACACGGCTACTATATGAAGTGTCAGTGCATCGTAGGGTGACAACAATGACATTATAAGCCGCTGCCAAAGCCTTTGGTTCCAATACTTACAACAAACCGCTTTCCAGAGGTTTGTTTCATTTTGTGCTTGCATCATTTACATCTGTTTAGAAACCCTCAAAACACGAATTGATTTAGATGAATTCCATTTAAAAAGATGTTTTGATTTAAATAAAATTAGACTTCATTTTATTTTATTTACATTTTTTCCATTTGAAAATCTTGTACATTTATCTAAGAGTTGTGTAAAAATTTTAATTAGACCTTCTTACCTCTCACATTTAAAACCTAATTTCACTCCGTAGCATTGTCCACGTCACAACTTGTGGGCATGGTGAGTTGATCTCACCACAAACCATTGCCACCGTAATTGATACTGGCTATTGCCATCGCCATCGTTATAGACATTGATTCCATCAGTCTCAGCATCATCATCATTGCTGCTATCTTCATTAACTCTCTTGCTTTCTGACTCTATCTTGACCTGAAGTTTTCTCTTAGTAAGTAATGATAACTAAATTTTTTTTCTATTTGTTTTAGTTTGTTTAATGGTTAATTTATTAAATTTTGTTGTTTATTTAGATGATTCTAGATTTAGGGTCTTTCCCATTTTGCCTATTTGTTTCATGCAATTTGGTTTTCCATTAACAAACAGTTGTACAGGGTGTTTTAGTTGTGTTCTCTAATACTTAGAATTGTTAGCAATAAATTAATTAGTGAATTCATTAATCTGTTGTGTTCTATAATACTTATTTTGTTGTGATATTATGTAAATAATGAGGGATCTTGAGAGAAATTGTGTTGTTTCTATAGTTGTGTACATGTGTTGGTTAGTTACCTTACTAATTCTAGTTTTGCCTTTCTAGTTCTCCATAAAGTAGTTTTGAGATTCTAATTATGTTTTCTACTAACTATTAGTAGTTGCTTCCTAATTCTAATTATTCCTTTCTAATTCTCCATAAAGCAATTTTGAGATTCTATTGAGAACTCCCTTTTACTAGCCTTACTATACATATCATCTTCAATTCAGGAAAATAAGTCTTTTTGCTATGTTATTATATGTGTAGAAGAACTGATAGCTTAATTGTAAGGTCTTTTAACAATAAATCATTAATTCTTTTAGTTATGGAGGGGATTGATGCAGAAGTTCAATCAACTCTTGATAGCAATAAGAAGAGTAAATATCTATCTTGGACAATTGAAATGGATGAACTACTTTTAGAAGTTCTGAAAGAGCAAAAACTAACAGGACAAAATCAAGACAAAAACTTCATGCAAGAGGAATATAGGGTTGCCATTGATGCACTTAATATGAGATTTGAAAAGGATATTAAGGTTGAAAATGTTATAAACAAGCTTAAACTCTCAAGACACAAATTTCTATAGCTTTGGATGTCTTGAACAAAAGTGGTTTCTCATGGAATGATATTGGAAAGACTATAGAGGCTGAGGCTAAGGTGTGGGAAGAAGCTATAGAGGTAAAGTAAAGAAAATCAGTCTTTTATGTTAGAAAGCATATTTTTTCACTATTACTTATGTTATTGTTTCCTACTAATTGATTAAGCAAAAAAGGATGTGAGATTAGTTTGTGGCAAACAAATTTTCAACCTTCACTTTATGCTTGAAATCTATGAAAAAGATAGAGCAACTAGTTCAAATGTGAAAAGTGCAAAAGAAAAGGTGAAGAACTGGCAAGATAAGCCAACAAGGATTTCCATTGAAGAGATTGATTAGCTACAAGCAAATAATTCTGTCCACATTGAGAACTTTTACCAAGGTAACGAAGTGAATCCAGAAGAAAGTGACCAAGCCCCTTCAACTTACTCAATGTCTAAAAACCATTCAACAAGAAAGAAAGGAATCAAAAGAAAGGATCTTATTAGAGATGTCTTTAGTGAAGGTATTAAAGATGTCAAAGAGGCTATGAAGGATATCACTCAAGCAATTAAGAGTAGCACCCTAAAGAGGTGGTAAAGATGTTAGAAGAGAGAGGACTTGAAAAGGATTTCTTCTTAGTTGCTTTGGATTATCTAATGGCTGGTCCAATCCATATTTAGCACCTTTAGAGCACTCCCAAGAAATCTATGCTAGAATTGGCTTTTCAAAAAGATGAGTAATCATTTTTTAGTTTTATGTTTGAATTGATCATACTCTTTATCTAATGGCTAACAAAACTTCTCTTTTTTATTGTATCATCATTTGATATCAAACCTTTGTCAGGGATGCCCAAGAAATGGTTCTTATGATAGTTATAACATTATGATGAATGGCATTGATGAAATGACTCATTTTAACATTTCTATTGTTTAAATTGTTATGAGCTTTTAATTGTTGGGAAATTACAGAATTGTTGTTGATATTTATAATCATGATTTTGTGGGGAAATATGAATAGGAGATTCTTTGAACTATTAGGATGTTACAAAACCAACAAGCTACTCTATCTGTGGGTAGGATTTGGCATAGTAATTAACACTCAATTGGCGAGGGACTTTGGCAAAGCAGAAAGGAGTTTCTACCAAATTGAAGAAAAATACAAAGAAAGAAGTGAGTAGAAATGAAGAAAAGGAGGAAAAGGGATAGACATTGTTTGGATTATGGTGTAGTTTAGGAGAAAAAAAGAACAGAGAGGTGAAGAAGAATATAAAAAATTAAAGATGAGAAAAAGTAGGAAAAGTACAGTTATGCAAATTTTTAAGATGAACAATGCTTAAACTTTTGAAACAAGAGTAGTCAGTAATCTATTGCAATGTTAAAAAATAGAGAACCCAAGAGGCCATTAGATGGACTTGGTTAGGCTACAAGATTGTAACGTAGCAAACTTTAGCCTCAATTTTCAACTTTTTTCAATTTTTCTAGTATATTCTCAAGCTCCAAATAGATCTAGAGATTAAAAGAACATAATGAGATAGAATTCCAAAATTAAGGGTTATAATGAATTATATATATTTGAAAGAATTCTGAAATTCTTAATTAAAGTTCCAAACAAAGGAATTCATTTTAAAATGAACTGAAATCACATTTTATAAAATTTATTCCAAACACAAGAATTCATTTATAAATGAACTGAAATCATGTTCTTTAAAATGAATTGAAATGAATTCTAGAAAATGCAAAGCCAAACAAAACATTAAGGATTTGACCATACTAATTCTTATGGTTTGTGCTATTTTGTCTCTTGGCTTTGGCATTAAAAGAGCAAGGACTCAAAGAAGGATGGTACGATGGCGGTAGTATTTTTGTTGCCATTTTCATTGTCATTGTTGTTTCTTCCATTAGCAATTTTGAACTGAGTAGATAGTGCGATAAATTGTCACAAGTCAGCAATGACATTCTTATTGAAGTCTTGAAAAGTGGCTGATGTCAGTAGATCTCAATATTCAAAATTATGTGAGAAAAATTGGATAAATTTAAAAAGGCAATTTATCTAATCTTTTGAATTATGTTACAAAACATCATATTTGTACATATAAATTTATTTAATAATAATAAAATCATACCTAAAGCTGCTCAAGAATCCATTATAGTAAAAGCTCCTTTAACAAGTTCATTCTTTATAACCTTGATAGAGAAAAGTGAGATAAACTAAAACTAAAGCCTCTATGGTACAATACAGTTTTACTAGGGTATAAGTAAGGACCTACCTTATTGTAATTCTACTAGGCCAACTGACCCATTATCATCGGCTTGGTGACAAGGCTTACACCACTCAAGTCAATCAATGGTCTAGGTGTCATTACAAGTCCAATAACTTGAACACATAATTAATTAACCCATAATAATTAGTTATTGTTATATTCATTTAATTCAATAACGTATCAATTAATTAAACTATGGTAGTCCGCATAGGAAAATTCTAACAATCTCCTACTTGAATAATATAGTTTAACAAACAAGAATGTGCATTATAATATATGGCCACAACAATAAATGTTAAAAACAACAATAACACAATTACAACAATACGTTAAGCATAAGTATCCAACAATGCAAATCATCATATTTGATAAGGATGCTAATGTCATACATGTCTTGGATACTTGTGTTCCAATGATTGAAACATGATATTGAATGTGCGCGAAACCATACAAATACATCAAAACGTGATCATATGTACATATTTACAAAATGGTCCATGCATTCCCCCAATATGTCAAAATGAGAATAAATCTCAATATAATAATTGGATAGGGCTTAAATGTCTCCATTAATATGTCATAAAATAAATGTGCACAATTAGTAACGTCATATATGTATATATATGAAACATGTGGCAATATTATTAATATTTCACTAATCTCAAGATAACAACAACACTAATTCATCATTTCAATAAGAAACATAAAACTCTCACTAACTTTGAACACCGAATGGCTTAGCCAAACTCATTCTAGTCACCTGTTTGCAAACAGTTTTTACACCTAAGCCTTTGGTTAGTAGATTTACAAGCATAAAATCCATGGCAACATATATAATACTTGTGTATCTTATCTTTATAGCAAATTGATACTTAATATCAAAATACTTGTACAGGCAGTACTTTCATTATTATTTTGTGAGAAATTCACTATGCTAGCACTGTTGTAACATATGGTTAAGGTCCTAGATATGCTCTCTACAACTTTGAATCCAAATATTATATTCCTTGACCAATAGCCTCACAAGTGGCTTTATAACATACAATATACTCTGCCTCCATAGGTAATTGACTGCTTAATAATTTTCATGATATAACTCCTCCTGTCATCTTACAAATGTATCCCAATATCAACTTTTTATCACATGGATAGTTCACAAAATTAGAGTCAGAGTAGCCTACAACAATTAGATTACCAGATCTGTAATAGGTTAGCACAAAGATTCTTTGTACCTTATAGGTACTTCATAGCTTTCTTCTCAACAGTCCAATATTTTAACCAAGATCACTCAAGTATCTCCTAGTACACTAAAACAATATCGATATCAAGATGAGTACATACTTGAACATATAACAAGCTACCAACAACGGAAGCATACATGAATTACTTTAATATTTACTTTATGACACTGGATTTTAGAGAAAATCTCACCCATATGAAAGGATGCACTACATAGAGAACGTATAAAACACATTGACCTCTTTAAGCACCTTTTCAACTACAATCTTTAAGACAAGCCAAGAAGACCCTAGGATTTGTCATGATGGATCTATACGCCGTGCACGAAAAAGGTATCATTAAGACCTTTTATATCTAAAACATATAGGTAGTATATGCTTTATCTCAATCATAAAGCTCATAACATTATTCTCAAGGAGAATATCATCCACAGAAGACTAGAATCACAAATATGCTTGCACCCAACTTAAAATAAATACATAGATATACACATTCTCCTTGAACTCAAGAGAAACAATAATCTCAATAATCTTAAGATACCATTGTCTAAACTCTTAATTCATATAATATATATGAATCTTTGAAATTTAAATACTAAGTGTTCTTTACTCTTCTTTTAGAAATTATCTGGTTAGTTCACATAAATAATTTTTGGCTAATCACCATTCAAGAAAGCAATCATGCATTTGGTGAAGCTCCAGGTCAAAATGAGCTACTAGTGCCATAACAACTCAAAACAAGTCTGTGATTAAAACAAATAAGAAAATATTCTACAATCAAAGCCTTCTTTCTAAATATGTCCCTTTGCCACCAATATGGCCTTATATCTCTTAATCACCTTTTGAATGTCTTAAAGACCCTTTTGTATCCATCACTGACGTCAAATTCGTGCTCCCATAGATATTCCACATAGTCATTAGTAGTTCCTAGCTTACGAGACATCTAGAATTTCCTTAAAGGTATTTCATTTAGAAGACTTGTTTCTTTTCTACAACCAAGGGAGCATTAAACTCTCCAACTTCCACCACCAATTTTATCATATGTTGTACTAGATCAATTTAGTTTGTTTTAACTAGTGACAGTTCTAGTGGAATAGCAACTTGTGTCTCTCTAAAAGGGATATTACTTGGTCTTTCACTCCCACTCTCCAACTAATAAACAAAACAAGGTCTTTCAATAACCCTAGTGGTGTGGATTAGATAATAAAATTTACTACTTTTGTAGTTGTTACAACATCAACAAAGTGATCATCAATAGTTTTTGCATCAAGTTACTTAATAAATGGATCATATGGCTTCATTTTAGACTTGTAATTTGAGACATGGAAATTTCTAAGACTAGGCTTTTCCTATACAACAAATCATATGTGGTTTTAAGTATAGACTTACTAGGGTCTTGTTACAGAATTTATACCACAGTTTTTAAAGCATCACCCGATACGAAGTTCAAGAAAATCAAATGCACCAACATGCATCCAATCATGTCCATGAGCGTGTAATTCCACCTTTTTGTGATCCAATCTTGTTCTGTTGTTCCAGGCATAAGGTTACTATCCTAAAAAATCATAATCTTGAATATATCACATAAAAGAATAAAAACTTCCATTAGTTTATTATTGTTGACGTCAGATTTTGGTAATGGTCCAAACTCTGGCCAACGGGGGGGATTCTTCAGGATCTCTGACCTTTATCCGGTTCAAGCATAGTGAAAATGACAAGAATGGCAAAGAAAAAGGGAAAGATAGAAGGAAAACACAGGATTTAGCATGGTTCAGCTAAATCTAGATATCATCGGACCCTACGTCTATGGTAGCATGTTATTGAGACAGTATTTTTACAATGTTACAATGTTTGATCTCTGTTTTGGCAGAGTTTCGGCATAGTCTAATCTTCTTCCTTTGCAGAGGGGCTCCTTCCTCATATATATAGAGGAGGAGAGGGCACAATAGGAATTACATATGTAGTAAATAAGTTACGTTAGTATTTAATATACAAGACAATATATACAGACTGAATCTCCTCTTTCAGCTATTGCAGACTGCCTTCTGCAGGCGGGGCCCCATTTGTCTATTGGGGTGAGGCGGGATCTGGTCCTATGTTTGGCGAGCTTTGAAGTCACTGATCATGTTTCATTAGCCAGGTCGTTTACCCCTTTTCAGAATAGAGGGCCTGAGCTTGCTTCTTCGTGCACAAGCTCGGCCTGATAAGGTCGCTTCACGATGTGACCTGACGACAGAGTGATTTTGGGTGTGCTTCGAGCTAGTCCTCTCATTGCTCTTCGGGCTTCTCAGGAGCTCTTTTGGACCGAACCAATTTTCACATATAACAATTGTATATCCATAGCATTTACCAACTTTATCAAAACTTAGGCACTTGATTTTCTTATCATTTTAAGTTCAATCAAAACTTTAAACACCAAAAAAAAAAAATTTAAGGATTCTAACTTTTGAGATGATATTGCCTCTTAACCAAAAAAAAAAAAATTGTTAATCACCAATGAAGGTGAAATATCAGTATCTACCTATAACACTTAGTGTTATCAATTCACCTGCATTATTGTGAAACAACTCCAAGACATCCAACATTCTAGTCCCTAACTCTAGCAGGGAGTATCTCCCTTGATATAATTAATACACACATCAAAAGGGATAAATCTAGGTCATGAAGAATCTCCTTTTTTATCAAACACTCCATCCTTTTATAGAGATATCACCCAAACACCTATTCCACAACATTTTCAATCTGACTATTAGCTTTGATCACTTAGCTTCCTATTGTTCCTTAACGCTTATAATAAATCTATAAAGAAAATGATTGCACCTTTATCTAACCACTAAGTGTTTTGCAAAACATCTCACTAAAGCTACTAGAACTTCTTGATTTATTATGATACACATTCAAAATAGCTTTCTTGCTTTCCAAAATTAGGTTCTTTCAGGTCTAATTTATTTCCAAGCTTAGCACTCAATCTGTGTAAAACATAGTGAGCATAAAGATCTTTTAATTCTTCATGTTATCTTCTGCTTGACTAACTATAGAGATCATTTTACTGAAAGTCTACTCACCCTCTTAGGTGTAATATGATATCTCAAGAACATCAATTTGAATTAGAAGAAACTTTGAAATATGCTAAATCAAATTATTATTATCTACGTCAACTTTCATGCTTTTTAAGCAAATATAGTAGTATACCAGTTCTATAATATGCTCACCAATTCCATTAACACTATCCTAAACAATTTTATCTAGTAACAAAAGATAATATCCTTTTTGACCTTATCAAACTTTACAAACTTATCAACTACAAAGTCCATAATCATTTTAACATTTGGAAAGTTAACAATATCTTTCATGATGATCTTATCCTTAATATATATCAGAACCATCAAGTACACTCTATTAGAGTGTGTCCACTTCCGATGAAGGGCCCTTGTGTAGCAATAAAGTCATCATCATCTATCTTTGGCTCTTCCTCTCTCCATGCCAAATAGAAATTTGGTGATTACCAAATATGATATCAACAATTCAACTCGGATATTGTTATATGTGAAAATTGGTTTGGTCCAAAAGAGCTCGTGAGAAGCCCGAAGAGCGATGAGAAGACCAGCTCAAAGCATGCCCAGAATCACTCTGTCGTCAGGTCACATCATTAAGCGACCTCATCAGGCCGAACTCGTGCACGAAGAAGTAAGCTTGGGCACTCCATTCTAAAAAAGGGTAAATGACTTGGCTAATGAAGCATGATTAGCGACCTGAAAGCTCGCCAAACATAGGACCAGATCCCGCCTTGCCCTAACGAACAAATGGGGACCCGCCTACAGAAGGCAATCTGTAGTAGCCAAAAGAGGAGATTCAGCCTGTATACATTGTCTTGTACATTAAATATTGATATAACTTATTTGCTACATATATAATTCCTATTGTACCCTCTCCTATATATACGAGGAAGGAGCCCCTCTGCAAAGGGAGGAGGTTGGACTATGCTGAAACTCTGCCAAAACAAAGATCAATCATTATAACATTGTAAAAATACTATCTCAATAACACGCTACCATGGATGTAGGGTCCGGTGATATCTGAATTTAACTGAACCACGTTAAACCCTGTATTTTCCTTCTGCCCTTCCATTCTTCTTTGTCATTCTTGTCATTTTTACTGTGCTTGTCATTCTTCTTGGACCATTACCAAAATCTGACGTTAACATTTTTGGCGCGTCTGTGGGGATCTACCTATTCTGGTTCGTTTCCCACTGTAATGGCTAAGGGAAGAGCCACCAGAGCGTCAAATGTGCAACGCCATACTCCAGATGGTCATGTTTCGATGACAGATTCATCCACTACCCTAGTCATCGATGCAATCATTGGCATCCCTTCGGCCAGCTCAGCATAATCGATTCCTGCTGCCAACAGCGCAGATGGAGTACAAGCCTGGCTCCATCATCAAGAGAAACTTAAGCACATGATGGGAGAGTTAGCCAAGATGATCATGATGTTAGTGCAGACGCAAGCCTAGAATATGCAAGTGTGGGCTAAGACCATTGTACCCATAATTGAGCATTCAGGTGGTATTAATCAAGAACAGACTCCGGATCGCCATTTACATGGCCGAACAGGCGAACCAGGCCACTAGGTCTTCAGCCAAGGATTGGGGGGCTTGGATGTTTTAGTTGAGGACCTCCTTCAAAAGGTAAAGCATTTGGAGGAGCGATCTCAAGTTGGGAATAACCAAAGTTACTTTGGAGAGCGCACTCCCTTCTCCAGAGAAATCATAGAGGAACCCCTCCCGTGCAAACTCAAAGTTCCAGCCATCCTGCTATATGAAGGAGATAGTGACCCGCACAACCACCTAGACCTATTCAACATCCAGATGAACCTCTAAACCTACAATCCCTTGATCAGGTGTCATGTTTTTCCTGCTACCTTGGGTGAAACCCCTCGAATCTAGTTCAGGAGCCTCTCAGCTCGTAGCATTAGCAGTTAGGAGGAATGTCAAGAGAAATTCCTAGACTAGCACCGAGCACTAAAGAAGCAGCTCACGCCTCCATGCCACCTCGCTACGATCTTCCAAGGCAAGCATGAAACGCTAAAAGATTACATCACTCGCTTCAGACGTGAAGTGAATAATATGGAAAAGCCCTCAAATGAGGCCATCCTAACTGCTATTTTGATAGGACTATGCCGAAATGGTAAACTCTTCAAAAGTCTATACAAGTCCTCAGTTGATAACCTGGGCGAGTTCTATGAGCGGGAAGCAAAACAGATCAGATGGGACGAAACCTTCAGCCTGCAAAAGTCCAAGTTGAATAGCTCAACTCAAAACAAGAGAAGAGGTCATCATGGGAACCGAAACGATGATCCCGATCATCAGCTCGCCAAGAAGAACAAAGATGAGTGACCCCTATTCCAAGGTCGTCATAGCACTTACAACATTTTATCAGATGCTCAAGACAAGATCTTTGCAATGGAAAGGGATAAAGAGGACTTCCGAAAGCCTCCACCCTTGAGGACTCCCAACAAGTCTAGACTCAACTGAAGAAAATTCTATGCATATCACAATGAGTTCGAGCACATCACTTCAGAGTGCTGGGCACTGAGAGACGCAATTGAGGACCTCATCAAAAAAGGTCATTTGCATGACTACATTGTGCAGTCCTCCAGGCAACAGCATGAATCATCCCGACAGGGACGCCGAGCAAGAGCAATCTCCTACTATCAGGACGATCTTTTAAACTCTTGTACTCATTTGTAAATTGTATAAACATTTTGAATACAACTACTGATGTTAAGTTTCTTTCTAACAAGTGAACCGCCTATTTAGCACCTTTTTATTTGGGGACAAGATCACCACGACCACAAGATCGGTCAACTTTTTATTTAGGCACAAGATCAGTCACCTTTTATTTGGGCACGAGATCTCCTCGGCCACAAGATCGGCCAACCTTGTCAATTTCGTAGCTCTCATACAAACTCAATTTAGTTGTAGCTCTCACATGCACTTATCTACTTGGCCATGAGATAGGCCAGAGCACGAGATCGCTCACTTGTTAATTTCACAGCTCACGTGCGAACTCAATTGAGTTGTAGCTCTCATGCACACTTATCTATTCGGCCACAAGATCGGCCCGAGCATGAGATCGCTCACTTGTTAATTTCATAGCTCTCTTACGAACTTATTTTATTGTTTAATGATTTCACACTAATGTGTTTATTTATTTGGCCATAGGATCGATTCGAGCACGATATCGCTCTCTGACTATAAGCAGGTTGCACAGATGATTCAAACTAAAGTGTTTGCAAAAGAAAATGATAACAACAAACAAAAATTGTAGAAAAGAAACTTTATTCATTAAACCTCAACGAGGCAGATCTACAAAAGACAACTCTGGATACAAACCTAAACAAAATACCAAAGGAAAAAGCCTATGACTAAGAAGAAGGATCGGCCACGAAGGGCCTCGCCTTAGCTTATCAGAGCCTGTGCGCCATGACTTTCTTCTTCCAGTGCACAATCAGCGGTAGCGCTGTAGCCCTTCATCTTTGACCACCTGCTCCTCTTGAAGGAAGCATACCAAAAAGCCCCAGGAGCTTAGCCAACTGAACAAATGCCTCATGGTAAAGCCTAGAGGACACAGTCTAGGATCCATATGAGATCCTTCCACATTACTAGGGAAGATAAGTCTTTCGAGCTATCTATGCAGCAGACCATACATGCCTCTGAGGAAGGCCAAAGTGCCAAAAATGGTGGAGGTTTATCAGGAAACTCCATGGTTTGCTCAAAGTGTAGAATTAGAAGGGATTGTCTCTCCCTTATATAAAGCTAGGTTTGTCTCTACCGAAGGATCTAGAATCATCCCCCCAACTGTTATCATTGATAAGCCTCGAAAAAGCCAAGTTAACTCAGCAATAACTGCTAGACACGTGCTGCCAGAAACATGGCTTAAAATAGATGAATCGACAATCTCGGGGAAAGACTTTGGCTGACCTGGAATCGAAGAGTTTCAACCCCCAGCCCGCTAAGTGAGCTGAGAGTTGGGGGGCTTATGTTATATATGGAAATTGATTCGGTCCAAAAGAGCTCGTGAGAAGCCCGAAGAGGGATAAGAGGACTAGCTCGAAGCACGCCCAAAATCACTATCGTCTGGTCGCGTCATGAAGTGACCTCATCAAGCCGAGCTTGTGCGCAAAGAAGCAAGCTCAAGCACTCCATTTTGAAAAGGGGTAAGCAACTTGGTAATGAAGCATGATCAACGACCTAAAAGCTCGCCAAACATAAGACTAGATCCCGCCTTACCCCAATGGACAAATGGGGCCCCGCCTGCAGAAGGTAGTCTGTAGTAGTCGAAAGAGGAGATTCAGTCGTATACATTGTTTTGTACATTAAATACTGATGTAACTTATTTATTGCATATATAATTCCTATTGTACCCTCTCATCCTTTATATATACGAGGAAGGAGCCCCTCTGCAAAGGAAGGAGGTCAGACTATGTCGAAACCCTGTCAAAACGGAGATCAAATATTGTAACATTGTAAAAATACTGTCTTAATAACTTGCTACCATGGACGTAGGGTCCGGTGATATCCGAATTTAGCTGAACCATGTTAAATCTGATGTTTTCCTTCTGTCCTTCCCTTTTTCTTTGCCATTCTTGTCATTTTTACTGTGCATGAACCGGATAAAGATCAAAGGTCCCAAAGAATTCCCCCATTGACTGGAGTTTGGACCATTACCAAAATCCAGCGTCAACAGATATCATCTACTCAGGCCATTCCTCATAATTAGTCATATTTACCATTTTCACAATAATCAATTGCATAGGTAATAAAATTTTGAAAAAATAAAAATTTATGAAATTTACTAGAAATTTCCAAAATTACATGTTGAACGTAATCATGCTATAATATTTTCTCAATAATTATGCAACTTCAAATGAAATTAAATTATAAAACTCAACACCGATAAGACATTTAAGGTTTCATAGTATAACACAGAAATTGAATGCTACATTTCTAAGACTTAATACCAATAGGATATTGATAAGCAGAAAATGTACCTATAAAAATACTTGATTTTATCTCTTAATTAGTCATTAACTTGTAGTTTTTGTCTATCTTTTCCCTTAGTTTG